>VYZU01070969.1:0-24698 GCA_013401355.1 Ceyx cyanopectus
GGAGGTGGGGTGGGGGTGATGGTGGTACCTAGCCCCGCATCCCCCCCGCTACATCCCCGCTCCCCGGGGTGGGAACGCATCCCTCCCGCGCTGTGAAGCGGGGCAGGGCTCGGCTTGTCCCTGCCTCCCACTTCCCCCTGAGTTTCCTCGGGTTTCCCCCTCCCGGCGGGGACTGCCTGGGATGCCGGTTCTCCGGGAGGGAGGGCGGGAGGAAGGGAGGGGAAAGGCGTGTCTTTGCTCGGGCTGCCGCCGCTGCTGCTGGAGGCAGCTCGGAGATATAAAAACGCTGGCCGGGAGCCGGCTGTGGCTCCAGTCAGTGGCTGCAGTCGGTGCGGGCGCTCAGGCTGCGGGGAGAAGGGAGCGGTGGGAGCAGCGGCATCGGCATCATCATCATCATCATCATCAGCAGCAGCAGCAGCAGCAGCAGCAGCAGCAGCAGCAGCGGGGCAGGGGCCGTTGGCAGCTCGGGGGGCTCGTCGCGGGCGACCCCAATGCGTGGACTATCCTCCGCTGCGTTATGCTGGAGCTACGGATCCGCTGAAGGGAGTTTGCACGACGGCCGGCTGGGCTGAACCGCAGCGCTGCCGTTCCTTATGAAGAAGGCACAAGTGAGTGAGGCCGGGATCGAGCTACCTGCCGGGCAGGGCTAGGACGAGGCATCCCCAGCTCGAGCAGGTCCGGGGTGGGCGGGTGGGGAGGCTGCTGAAGAGGATGGGGGGGGGGGGGNTAGTCGGAGGCAGCCGTGGCGAGGCTGCTGCGCTCAGCGGTCCCACGGAAGGCGGCGTTGCGGGGAGCCCCCCGCATTCGGCCCCTCGCCCTCCCGCGGTGGGGATGCTCGCCACGGTTTCCCCGAGTTCTTCAGAGGTCGCGATCTCCGCGCTGGGCATTCGAGTTGTTCAAGGAAGGAGGAGGGCGGACACGAGTGGAAAAAAAAGAATAATCATCTTGTGCCAAGAGGCAGCTCAGGGAAACTCTAGAGAGAGAGAGAGAAAAAAAAGAAAGTTTAGCGGCTTGACTTTGCAAGATGCCGGGTGCCTCCGTCCTGGCTGACCCCTGGGAGAGAAAATCCACGGACACTCGCACTGATGGGGGAATTTTTTTAGTAGCAAGATACTTTTTTTTGCCTTCATCTGTTTCTTGGCATGGCTGGGGTCAGCCACACACCGGTAGCCCGAAGGCACTTCACCATAAAGTCTTGGAAGAGGCATGATTTGTTATTTTTTAAGGAAAGGAGAGACTTTCCTGAAGTGTTTTGGGTAGTTAAATAGTTTTTTGAGACGACAGGAATTAGAATTACTTTTTGAACTGTGCAAATCTCAGCTGGCCACAGCAGTGGAGAATGCACCAGGCTTAAGGAGTTATGACTAGAAGGTGTGATTTTTGAGATGCTGAGGGGCAGTGTGTGTTAGGTGAAATATCAGCTGTGAATTCTAACAGTGTGTGGCCATTGCTGTCACCCCCTTTAGATGCCTTGCACCTCCTTTCAGGCACTAGGCACAAACTTGGTCCAATAGGCTGAGTAGATGATGGGTTGGCAGGGGTATCTTGATAAGTAAGAGCCATATTCATATTTATTATATATTTAAGACATATTTATATCTCTTATATGCATGAATTTAGTCTGTGAGTGGACAGCAATAAAATCACTGTTTCTTCAGAGAATAAAAGAACTGCTCAGCAAACAACTGAGTGACTTAGGAGTGCAAGTGGTCAAGTGTGTGTTTTTTTTTTCACACAGACTGTAAACTTCTGAAGCCAAGAGAGTACTTCTGGCAATCCAGAGCCAGCAGGAACAATCCCCCCCCTCTCCCAAGAAGCTGGGAAAGACAGGCAGTTTAGACAGGCAGTTTTGGCATCCAGCACCATATGGCTTGACTCAGAGGCTGATGAGCTGTAGCCCATGGAGCAGCTTCTTGTGGTGGTGGTGAAGCATCTGTCAGCCTTCAAGCAGTTATGCTTCCTGCTTTCTGGAGGCAGTGACAGACTCCCCAGCCTTCCAAAGGGTTGCTTCCTTGATTTTAAGGATTGGCAAACAAATGTGATACCCGACAATTAATCATTCCGAGGGGATCAGGGAGGGAGAGGACTCTGGAAAGACTTTTTGGGCTAAAACCATGGAGACCTTTGTGCAAGGAGGATAGAAGAAGGAGGGTTTAAGTACATCAGGGCACTTGGAAGTAAATGTTCTTTTGTGGGTCCTTTTTGCCATTTTCTAGTTGGGTGTAGTGAATAAAACCTGTTTGGGAAGGCAGGAAAGAAGTTAATGTTTCTTATATTAAAATATTCTGCAATAACCATAATATAGAAAGTCAGAACCATTCACTGAGCCTTGAAAACACTTAGCAATAGTGCTTAAAATAAATAGGGGATTTTGCTGTTTGAGGTAGTGTTGCAGAGGGATAATGTCTAAGCAGTGCAGCTGAAGGAGTAGCTGAGTCATATGTCAGTGCTGAAAGAGTTGTGCTGGATGTGAGACTCAAAGTGAGCAGGTTGGGCCATTTGTTTAAATCACTCTTAACCTGAGAAACCACAGAAGCATGTTTCCCAACTGTGTCTGTCCAGGAAGGATTGTTTCTGAAACTACACAGTTGAATAAATATATAATCCTCTGTTTTAAAGGTGCCAACACCTCCTGGATCTTTTATTTATTTTATTTTATTTTATTTTATTTTTTATTTTATTATTTTATTTTTTTTATTTTTTATATTTTATTGTATTTTATTTTATTTTAATTATTTTATTTTATTTTTATTTTATTTTATTTTATTTATTTTTAAACACTAATGCATTTAAAAAAATGTGATTAAGTGTTTAAGGTCCAGCTGTACAAATCCCTTTTCAATGGGACTATTTCCATGAATTAATCTTATTGAAGGATTACTTGTATGAGAGGATTTGCAGGCTTATATACTTAGTAATTAAAACTACTATCAGAAGTGAGTTAGTGTCATTTTGCACGCTGATATTACAGCAAACCAAGTATCACTGATGTCTGGAGTGCACGTTAGGTTTGGGATGAAGTGTGGTTGTGTGGTGCTGGCCTGATAAAATCTTGCAAAAACATGCATCAGATTTCTCATTTATTTCTTTGTTTGATTCGAAGACAATCTAAATAGGATTAAGTTACTAAGAAATATGCTGCAAGGAGGGGTCACCCGTGGAGCCAGCTCAGAAGGTATCACAGCTACTTGATCTTCAGCAGTGGGTTAGGGGCACAACCTCTTAGAAACCTCAGTATTAGAAGTGTCTCACATCTCAGTTTAGTGATGGTTTGTTGTTGGTTTGGGTTTTTAATTATTATTCTTTATTATTATTTTTATTCTTTCTGAATATGCACGTAGATAAATGATCTGAAGTTGTCCAATCCATGGTGTGTTTGTGCCACTGAAGTGGGAGCCCCTGTAGAAATTATTATGCAATGGTACCTGGAATTAATAACCTAATTGCCCACCCCAGTCTCACACTGTCAGGCTAAATCACAAAGCAAATCTCTAATAATGGGGTAATTATTTTATAGACAATAGCATAATACCTAGAGAAATCATTATTTTAGAGACAATTTCCTTCTTCTGCTTGCATTGTGCACCTGCAAGTTTCTCTCTCTGTGCAACGTTTGGCTTTGTAGTTTAGGCTGAGGCTGCTAACCCAGCCTTCTCCTGACCCACTTCTGCTGTAGCACTGAAATCTGCTTTTCTCCCTCTTGTGCACTGCATGTCAGCTGCCCAGGTGCAGCCCTGCAAGCTGACAGTGCCACTCTCCCAAGCTTTGTGCTGTGATTTAATGGGATGCTGGCTGGTGCCATGGCCATATTGCACGAGAGCTGAGAGTTGGCAAGAGGCAGCCCTTGGCTGCAGGCAGGCAGTGCTCAGTATGCAGTGTGTAAACACAACACCCATTTATTTGAAGCAAGGCAGGGGGGGGGAAAAGAAAAAGAAAATCTCCCTGCACCATTCCATTCGAGCCATGTGGGAGTTGACAGATGAAAATGAAAGTGTTTGTTCTTGCCCTGCTCTTTGATATGCCAAAGCTGAGGCTGGTCAGCCTGTTAAACACCACCCAGAGCCACTTGTGGAGGCTTTTGTTTGTTTAGTTTTGGTTTTGTTTTCTTTAATTGGTTTGGGTTTTCATTTATTTTTATTTTTTTTTCCTGTGTACTGATGGAAAAGAGGAGATGGAGCAATGTCAGGTGAGTGGAGGGTTTGTGCTGCTCCTTGTTTTTGGTGATGGGCCCACGTTTGCATTGCATTGAGTCATCAGACCTGCAGACCCAACGTTGGTAAATATTACCAGTGCTGAAATAACTGACTGTGGAGAGTGCATCCATATTTTACATCTATCTCCTTGCTGCATGATTGTAGTTACTGACAAGTGTAAGTAGCAGCAGACATTTAGTGGTATGAGAATGAAAATTGGGATTATTTTACAGTTGCAAACAGAAAAAACAAAGGTGTTAAGGATTTGATTGGATTAAAGCTGGTAGCTTGCTTAATATCTGAGGTTGATAGAAGCAGATATGCTAATGAAGGCATTATTTCTACTTTATGACTGAATAAAAGCCAGTTTAGGGTTTTATTCCTAATTCAGATTAGGAATTTTCTGCTTTCTACATTTTGTTTTATTGGTGATGAGCAGAGCAGACAAGTTTAGGTGCAAGGCACAAACAGCATCAGGTCTAAAATGTCCCTGCAGGGATTGCCTGAGGGAGGCCCTTGTGGTACTCACTGCTTTGAGCACACAGTTCTGCCAGGGGAGTCCTGAGCCTCCAGCCAGCCCATCACCATTTAATCCAGTGCTGGAAGTGGTACCAGGCTGGGGGAGTCCACGTGGGCTCCATCCTGCAGAGCCAGCAGTGCTGATGATGCTGGCAGGGATCCTGGCAGGCTCCCTCAGGCAGGTATGATGTAGACCCACCTCTCAGATACCTGCTGGATGCAGACTGCTGGTAAAAGCACCTGTAAGCATGCATGGACTGCAGCACTTAGTTATATTTTAAATTTTTTCTTTATTTTGGCTGCAAAACTGCCTGGATGGAGAATATCAGGTTGAGCACTGACCCTCAAGGCCATATTTAGCCCCAGTCTGAAGAGCTACCTCTTCTCCCATCTGGGATTTGTCCTCTGTTTATAACAGCTGTTTGCATGGGATTTCTTAGTGTTCCACTGAAGAATTTCTAGGAGTCAGGCTGCATATCTTGGTACTCTTCCACCTTCTCTGCCTGCTCACTGATCACGGGCAGCAGAGCTGGAAAGGCAGAAAAGGGGTGTGTTCTGACAGCCTGGAGGCCTGGGCAGAGGTGGCTTGCACATCTCATTTTTGACTGAAGCCTGGAGGTTTAGGCTGGGCTCTCACAAGAGGATGAGTATGGGCTACAGAGATTACCTCTGGATTTGTGAGCACTCTTGTTTCAGCCCAAAGTCTAAGCTAAAAATTTACCTGAGCATGTTCACTGGAGTGAACAGGTTCACTTCTTTTCTTGGGTAGGAACTGAAGTCTTCAGGAAGGGTCTAACCATCCAGTCTGTCTTGTTGAAGCTGTTCTGCTTTGTATGATTAATTATTCATTCTGCCAGAGGAAAGAAAAAGGGAAAAAAAAAATCAAGTCCATTCTCTGAATCTAAAGTGTAACTTCAGTGCTTCCCCAAATCCAAACTGAGTCCACACAGATGAAGATTCTAGCTCCCCTAAATTAAGTCATGCTTTTAAACCAAATTAACTGAGCTGCTAGGTTTTGTTTCATCTTGAGAGTGACTGACACATGAACTGGGGATGCAGCAGGGAGGGGGAACTGTGTTCCAGGCCACAAGTTCACAGACTGTTAATCATTCCAGCTTGGGAATCTCTGTGCAGAAAGATTTAGGCATCTGTAAATGTCAGAAAATACCTGTCTGCCAGTGCTGTCTCTTATGTGTTTCCCAAGCATGGGGCTGGTTCAGTGCNATTATTTCTACTTTATGACTGAATAAAAGCCAGTTTAGGGTTTTATTCCTAATTCAGATTAGGAATTTTCTGCTTTCTACATTTTGTTTTATTGGTGATGAGCAGAGCAGACAAGTTTAGGTGCAAGGCACAAACAGCATCAGGTCTAAAATGTCCCTGCAGGGATTGCCTGAGGGAGGCCCTTGTGGTACTCACTGCTTTGAGCACACAGTTCTGCCAGGGGAGTCCTGAGCCTCCAGCCAGCCCATCACCATTTAATCCAGTGCTGGAAGTGGTACCAGGCTGGGGGAGTCCACGTGGGCTCCATCCTGCAGAGCCAGCAGTGCTGATGATGCTGGCAGGGATCCTGGCAGGCTCCCTCAGGCAGGTATGATGTAGACCCACCTCTCAGATACCTGCTGGATGCAGACTGCTGGTAAAAGCACCTGTAAGCATGCATGGACTGCAGCACTTAGTTATATTTTAAATTTTTTCTTTATTTTGGCTGCAAAACTGCCTGGATGGAGAATATCAGGTTGAGCACTGACCCTCAAGGCCATATTTAGCCCCAGTCTGAAGAGCTACCTCTTCTCCCATCTGGGATTTGTCCTCTGTTTATAACAGCTGTTTGCATGGGATTTCTTAGTGTTCCACTGAAGAATTTCTAGGAGTCAGGCTGCATATCTTGGTACTCTTCCACCTTCTCTGCCTGCTCACTGATCACGGGCAGCAGAGCTGGAAAGGCAGAAAAGGGGTGTGTTCTGACAGCCTGGAGGCCTGGGCAGAGGTGGCTTGCACATCTCATTTTTGACTGAAGCCTGGAGGTTTAGGCTGGGCTCTCACAAGAGGATGAGTATGGGCTACAGAGATTACCTCTGGATTTGTGAGCACTCTTGTTTCAGCCCAAAGTCTAAGCTAAAAATTTACCTGAGCATGTTCACTGGAGTGAACAGGTTCACTTCTTTTCTTGGGTAGGAACTGAAGTCTTCAGGAAGGGTCTAACCATCCAGTCTGTCTTGTTGAAGCTGTTCTGCTTTGTATGATTAATTATTCATTCTGCCAGAGGAAAGAAAAAGGGAAAAAAAAAATCAAGTCCATTCTCTGAATCTAAAGTGTAACTTCAGTGCTTCCCCAAATCCAAACTGAGTCCACACAGATGAAGATTCTAGCTCCCCTAAATTAAGTCATGCTTTTAAACCAAATTAACTGAGCTGCTAGGTTTTGTTTCATCTTGAGAGTGACTGACACATGAACTGGGGATGCAGCAGGGAGGGGGAACTGTGTTCCAGGCCACAAGTTCACAGACTGTTAATCATTCCAGCTTGGGAATCTCTGTGCAGAAAGATTTAGGCATCTGTAAATGTCAGAAAATACCTGTCTGCCAGTGCTGTCTCTTATGTGTTTCCCAAGCATGGGGCTGGTTCAGTGCACTCACATTAACTGTCTCACTGACAATAAGAACATTTTATGGAGTTGTTCTTCTGCCTTTTGTTTGTTCTCCTGCCATCAGCTCCAGGGACATCAGTTCACTGACAGTGAAGTGTAGTTCTGTTCTCTCTGCTATTTCTTCTTTAGAAGTACCTTAAGAAGTTGAGAAGCACCTTAAATAGAGCTGTAGGAATATGTTTAGTATATGCAGCTTATTTATTGTATGACAGAACCTACATTCTGTGTTTGTTTTGGCTGGAATCTCTCTACTTGCTGTATGCAGGATCACTTGCACTGAGAGTTTTCCAGCATTTTTCCTCCTAAATGAAAACACTGTTTTATTTTTCTCTCCTTGCAATGAAAGTTAGGAGGGATTCCAGGTATCTCGCCCCAGTGAAGCAGTGTTCAAATCCAGCCAGAGGAACACATGCCATGCAAAATCAGCTGTGCATAGCCAGGATTCTTTATCTGGATGCCAGATACAATTCACACAGTGCTTTGTCATGAAAGAAGGGTGAAGGATAGCACAAGGGAACCTTGGAATAAAGGCTTGTCTGTGAAACTCATAGTTCAGTGACAGGTAAAGTCAATTTATCATTTTTCATTTTAATAAAGCTCAATTTAATTTCATTTTTTAAAAGGAATTTTATTATGATATAAAATAACTATATATATTTTATATGGACTTGGAAAAAAATACATTTTCCTTTCTACCTTCTGCTTGCTTGGTAGCAACAGACCACTGTTTGTCTGCCATTGATGTTTCCAGTATGAACCATCATTGCTGGATGGATTCTTTGGTCTCTTTAAAATGCATGACCTGTAATTATGCTTAGAAAAAAAAAAAGTTATTAAGGCAACAGAAGTCAGGCTGTAAAACTAAGTTGTGCATGTCCTGACAATCTATATCTGTTTGGAGCAGAAAATTAACCCTGCAGATCATCCAGCAACTCGTTTTGTGAGAGACAAAAACACTAACTTCTGACTGATGGACAATGCTCATGATTTTCAAGTGTGATTTCTGGACAGTGGCTGTCAGTGTGGAGGTTTTAAAGTGTGTAGGAAAGCTTGTTCCTCCATTTGATGTTGGTCCAAAAAAATTCCTCTCCGTTTATGGAGATTTTATAATGGGAGGAGGATATCAAGGTGCTGACTTTTGTGGTCTGACTGAAGTCAGACATGATATATTTAAATTAATAATATGCCACATTCTATGCAAAACAATTCACTAAATGAAAAGAAGCACTTAGAAATTTGGGAAGGCTGAGATTTAAACACGTTAATGATTTATTATAAAAAAAACCCTCCTAAGTTCCAGCCCTCTAATTTCCAGCCTCCATTTGCTTGTTATTAAGTGAACTCAGCAAAATTTGTCTTTTGCATTAAATGGTAAGCAGACAATATGAAGGTTTAAAATGATATAGATCTGAATGTCAGTTCTTCTTGAGATGTTTCTTTTACTACTTCGAAGCATGCAGGGAAAGGAACATTAGTCAGCCAAATGAATTTAGGAAACTTGTGTAACACTGCTTGGCACCCTCTTTGGTTTGGAGTGAAAAATATGTTCCTGAATAAACAGAGCTTTTTTGTGGTTATTTAAAAAAAAAAAAAAGGGAGGGGGAAATCTTCAAAACTGCTGTCTTTGAAAAATCAGTGTGGCTCTGCAGTGTGCAGATCACAGATTCTAGCCTAATGGCAAAAACTACCAGCCATGCATTTCACACCGTTTAAAATGGTTCTGATGTGTCTTGGATTTTTTATTTTCAAGGAAATCTGAACCTTATTTATAAACCCTATCTATCTAAGCAGTTGCAATGCTGTCACTGAAGCTGCTTTGATCTGCTGTGTTATAATCCCTGGTAAGGAACGTGCCCTAGATTTGCCATCCATCCAAATCCACTCCCTTACAAATTCTGCTCTTAATCAGAGTCTGTTCCAAACTGTTTGATAGATTTCTGCAGTGTTTGTTCCTTTCCCAGTGTAAAGCTGGGCAGTGAAAACCCTCTTTTCAGGCTACCAAATCAAGATTTTACTGTATGTTCAAAGTCAGACTCTTTTCCCAAGAAGAGTGGTATTCATATTTCCCCATCATAGCTTTTTCTGCCATGGGTGTGAGAAGATTTGTTCCCCCACTATGTCTGTGACCAAAATTTCTGGATTTTTTTTTTTTTTTTCCTATCATCACATCTCAAGCCCACATCTAAAAATGGTTGTTCATCCCTCAAGCTCCTCTCTTCCAAAAAAGAACAGTGCACTTCTGGTCTCTGTTGAATTTAAGTCAGCATCCTCACCTCTCATCATGAAACTTAAGCACTTTGGCAGCTAAAAGACTGAAGGTGTCTCTGTCAGCATCTCTGTTTCCTTCTAAGCAGTCTAAGTTTCATCTCTGAATGTTTTCTATCCAATGCCCATTTTTATTTCCCCANATATTTCCCCATCATAGCTTTTTCTGCCATGGGTGTGAGAAGATTTGTTCCCCCACTATGTCTGTGACCAAAATTTCTGGATTTTTTTTTTTTTTTTCCTATCATCACATCTCAAGCCCACATCTAAAAATGGTTGTTCATCCCTCAAGCTCCTCTCTTCCAAAAAAGAACAGTGCACTTCTGGTCTCTGTTGAATTTAAGTCAGCATCCTCACCTCTCATCATGAAACTTAAGCACTTTGGCAGCTAAAAGACTGAAGGTGTCTCTGTCAGCATCTCTGTTTCCTTCTAAGCAGTCTAAGTTTCATCTCTGAATGTTTTCTATCCAATGCCCATTTTTATTTCCCCACATTTCTCTTTGTAGGCCCATTTCAAGTATTAATCCCATGGACAACCTGGTTTATTGCATTTCATCTTGTAGCTAAAATCTAAGCATCTGCAGAATCAGAATGAGCTAACCCTTCTGTGGAATATGTTGTTTATTTCTATGATGAAACTCATCAACTATTAATACAGACATGAAGAGCCCTCTGAAATATTGGGCTGCCATTTCTAGAATGCAACAATGCCTTCTTCTCTGTAAAGTCAGGGATATTTGTAATATATTAAGAGATATATATTTTAAAATAGATTTTAAAATAATATATTTTTTTAAGGTCAGATATTTGCAGTGACAAATGAAATCTTTTCAGAAGGAATGGCTTTCTCATCTCAGCTTTGTCACCAAACCATATTAGAAATACCCGACTGAATGTTTTCATTTGGCTTTTAAAAGCCCATTTAAAAATCTCTTTACACACACAGGTTTTAGTGATGGCCCAGACAATTGCCAGCAACAGTCAGATTGTGCACAGTACATTTGGTCATTTTCCACTGTACCAGAATGTTATTGATTTCTACAAATGGCCCGAGACATACGTGCAGTTAATCTGATTTTCTGGTTTATTTCTTTTGAAATGAGTCCCTTTTGCTTTCTATCCAAGAATATTATTTCAGTAGCTGTTGCATTTGTACCTGTTTAAAGTGATAATTGTCAAACTATGGTGTGATTTTTTTGGCTTTGTACACTAGGATAGGTTTTTATTTTTAACATACACACTCCATTACATATTTCAGAATAAATGGCAGAATTCCTGTGAAACTGGAAATAGGGTTTTTTCCCTGTACAAGTTGACAAGTATCACTTTAAGCTTGCTAAGAAACTGCACTGGTTATGCAAATATCTAACTGGTCTTACTGGAACTGTATAGACATTGAAAAGTGTATTCTCTGAGGAGATTTGCACTAATCTTCTTAATTACGAGATATATTTTCTGATTGTTTCCTCTTTAAGAACAATCCTGATAGAGCTAGGTGTATAATCTAAGAAATTCCAAACCCTGTATTACTGATGTCTTTAAAGTTCTATTTTGTAGACATTTGTATTTCATAGGCATTTATATTTCTTCAAAACAGACTTAAGGAGCTTTTTAATCAGAGTATTTTTCTTCCAGCAGTACCTGTATGTCTGTGGTCATGCCAAGCTGAAAACTGACTTAAATTGTCCTTTTGGTGTTTTTATCCTACAATATCTGCATTTTTTAAGGACAGCCACAAGTGAAGCTTCAGGTTTAAGTTTAGATACTTCAGAGATCTCATAGCATAGCTCAAGCAAAAGCCCTGAGGCAGAGTTTGGAGGACATTTGTATTAATTCTTGCAGCCACAGATCTGTGACAAGGAAGTTAACTGTGACACATCCTCTGTCTCCTTGCTCTGAGATCACTTAGACCTTTATACACATCACTGGAATGTGCCTGTTATTCCTGGAAGCTTGGGGGAATTGTGGGGAAACACTGAAGCACTAGAAACACTTTGATGGTTTGTTGTTGTTAGCTTATACAAATCCCAACCAAAACTAAATGAAACCCAAAAACCTAAACCCACCCACAAACCACAGGGATATTAGAAATAGACTTTGTGTGGACAGGTATAAAGTTGAATATATATGTTTATAAAAGCAGCTGTGTATGTCCAGAGTTTAAAGAAGAATTTTTCTTAACATCTTGCTCTATTGTTGTGTGGTCAGTTGATCTTGTTGTATTTAAATCAGTTGGTAGAAGGAAGGTGGGAACTCTGATTTAATAGGTTTCAGAGAGAGGAATGGAAAAGTCTAGCTCCTGTATAAGAAATTCAGTGTACTAGATTTCTTTGTGTTTCAAAATCAATGGAAAAGGAGAAAGTATTGAAATTGCTTATTTAGGTTTTTAAGGTCTAAGAAAAAAAACTAGCTAGCCCCTTAGCATTACAGTTTGAGTAATAAAATGATGGAGGGACAAAAAAGCAAGTGTAGGAATAAGTCATTAATTAGTAACATGGCAAAAACCTAAGAGGTAATGTTCTGTAATTGCAGCAGCCTCCCATAGTTCAATCTGCTAAGAGGGTTCACAGATTGATGGCAACATGTGCAAGCTACAGAAATTACTCAGGTTAATTGAAACTAAAAGAGATTCTGAGGAACTCTGTAAAGGTTTAGAGAAGACAGGGGAACAGATGGTGTGATGGCAAGGGGAGCTGGTTGCCTTGAAGAGCAAGATGCATTTCAGAATTAATGTTTCGAACTAATTGTAACTGCATTAATAACAGCAGTTTTAATTAGTTATATAAAAATATATATATTTACAAGCCTTCTTTTAATGTTCCTGTAGCAATACTTGGGAAGGAAAAATGGGTTTTAAAATCCTTGTATTGTACCTGTAGGACAAGAAATCAAAGCCTGAAGATGTGAAAACAGGCAATAATGTAAAACACACAACTTCCAGTCTGGGAAGGGTTTTGGCACTAGATGTAGTGTGGCTTGAAACTCAGCTTGGTATGTGAGGAGTGAGCCCCAGAGGTCACTTCCACCAAAAGGGATAGTCCTGGTCATCTCATCCTTGTACATCTCTTCTCCTCCTCCACTCATTCCTCAGGGATTAGTTTCTTGTCTTCAGGCTGGTCACTGTGAATTTCCTGCCTTGATGAATGTCAGGGGGAGAGGAGATGCTGAGAAGGAGATGCTGAGAACCCTCTCTCAGCAGCAGGGAGCTGTTACATTCCCTCAGACCATCTCATTAACCTGGACTGAAGGAAAAAAGGATTATACACTTAAGTAGGTAAAAAGCCATGATTAGTTTACACTCTGAGCACGAAAGGTTTCTTATCTAATGACTTAATTAAAAGAAATTTTCATACAGGCAATGTATTCCAAAGTGTGAATGATCAGATTTCTCCTGTTTTCTGTGGCCACCAGACTGATCATGTACCAGTGTGACACTTCTTATTTTCCAAATCTTCATTGCCTTAATTGCACAAGTCAGATTTGGCCTAATTATAAACTCAGTTTCATGTACAACCATCTGCCAAAATTACCATCTGTAACAATTCAGCCTTTCGTTTTGAGAAGAGGAAAACACTTTGAAATATATTGTAGCTGAACTCCAATTACATCTGAAAGTAATGACAGCTGAGACATTTGTCCTGAAAGATCACTCTTCTAGCATGGGAGCAGGAATGGTTAGAACTTAAATCTTCTGCATCACTGTCCTGTTGCATACATGTGGAAAGATGATGGAGTTTCCATGGATCATCCCTGAAAAACTCTTGTAGAGTACTTCAGTATCACCAGGAGAAGGCACTTAAAAGTACATTTTCCCCTTGTAGGAGTTGTTAGGAATTCAATATATAGTTGATTTTCTACACAGTAATGTAGTTACTGGCTTTATATTTTATAGGAAGCATTTTGACCAGTCCTATCCCATTTTTCCTTCCTTCTACATATGTTGTTCTGGGATGACCTTTTTCATTTCAGTTTCCTAAAATGGCCATTCTTGCAATTAGCTTCATTAAAAAAAAAAAAGAAATAATACTTAAGTCTCTGGGAAATAACTTCAGAGAGAACTTTTAAAATTAACAATGGCTTGATGCATTTTAGCAAACATTTAAAAACTAACATGCTCATTTCTGTGATAAAAAGAAGTGCAGTTGGAAAAATAATAGTAATTGCTTTAAGACAAGACATAAAGTATTATTAATTCCAGTAAATGGCTTATTGCCTGCCCAGTGCTTACGTTGACCTGCAAGCATGCTTAAATGTTTTGCAGATTAGTTTCTAATTTGATGTGTTGTTTACCTGCTTTGTCTGCAGTCCCACAGGCTGTAACTTGAAGGCATTTGAGATTAATCTCATCTATCAGTCTATCACTTTGCATAGCTATTCACCAAAAATGTCAATCCATTTTTAATGTATTCTAATAACAGTGTAAATATAAGATGATATTATTCTTTGACTCTTTACCTTAGAGATAAACTGTTCACTTTGCTTTTCAATATGTAGAGAAGAGCATTTGAGGGAAGATCTTCCTAGACCTGCTGGAGAGTTTTCTTAGTGCATCCCAGGATGCCATTCCTGGCCACAAGGACACATTGCTGACCCAGGCATCACTTGCTCTCCACTAGGACTCCAAGGTCTTTGTGGTGCTGCTCTCCAGCAGGGCAACCTCAACCTGTACTGCTGCCTGGTGTTGTTATTGAACCTCATGAGGGTCATCTTCTCCCAGCTCTCCAGCCTGTCCAGATCTCATTGGATAGCAGCTCTTCTGGTGTGTCACCACCCCTCCCAGTTTGTACCATCAGCAGACCTGCTGAGGGTCCCCTCTGTCCCCTTGTGCAGGTCACTGATGAAGATCTTGATCCCTGGGGGACCCCACTGGCCATGGGCTTCCAGCTTGGCTTTGTGCTGCTGATCACAACCCTCTGAATGCAGTTGTTGAGACAGTTTTTAATCCACCTCACAGACCAGTTCTCTATATCACATCTTGAGTTTTTCTGTGAGGATGTTATGGGAGACAGTATCAAAAGCCTTAATGAACTCCAGGCAAATGACATGCACTGATCCTCATCTATCCACTTAGTCATGGCTTCAGAGGGAGATATCAGATCAGTCAAGCAGGATTTCCCTTTGATTAATCCAGGCTGGATACTCCTGATAACCTTTTCCTCCATGTGGTTAGAGATGGCATCCAGAGTGAACTGCTCCATCACCTTTCCAGGGATGAAGGTTATAATAATATATATTATATGATCTTATAAAAGTTATCAACTCAGGTTTGGGGTGATCAAAGTGAAAACTTCCCATTTCTGGTGCATTGAAATTTCCTCTTCAAGTCTTTTTAAGTTGATGCAGGTGCTACTGTCTGGAACACCCACAGAGAAAACAGCTTTTGTGTGAATAAACTGGGAATAACTGCTATGTCAGCTGTTATTTATCAATACAAGAAACTGCTCTAAGAAGGAGCAATCCCATTTAGAAGCTGCATGACTTAAATGGTTGATTTTGAGTTGTTTACTTCAAAAGCACCCACCTGTCTGGACACTGCATCCATTGTCACAGCCACAACAATGCCCAATAAGGCAGGATAATCCCCTATTTACCTTTGTTGGAGAGGAGAGCCTGTGAAACTAAGGTAGTATAGAGAGTAAATAAATGCAGTTTGTAATCTGAGAATGGAAATGCTTTGTTTATTTTCCATTGTCTTTTGCTTTTTGGGTTTTTTTTAATGCTGCTTCTGTGTCATGGAACACTTGAAGTCAGATGGGCTTTTTTACTGAGGCATAACAAAGACTTGGATAGTAGGGTTGATCTCCATAAATACCTCAAAAGAGCAAACTGGAAAGATGGGAGTGTAACTACAAAAACAAAGGAGCAGTGTTGCCATGAGAACGTGTTGATATAAACTGCTTCCAGTACAGATAAACTCAACAGCACTAGGAGGCTTTTAACCACCAGAACAGTGAAGATGTAAAAATTTCTCCTTGAATATGTGCTGAGTTTTGAGCTCTTCACTACAAGAGGGACTCTAAGGTTCTGGAGCATGTCCAAGGAGCAGCAAAGCTGCTGAAGTCTCATGAGGAGTGGCTGAGGGAACTGGGGTTGAAGGAAAAAGAGGCTCAGGGGAGACCTAGTGAAAAGGAGGTTGTGGTGAGGTGGGTGTTGGTGTCTTCTCCCAAGCAGCAAGTGATGGGACAAGATGCAATAGCCTCAGGTTATGCCAGGGGAGGTTTATATAGGAGGTTTGAAAAGATTTCTTCACTGTAAGAGTTGTAAAGCCCTGCAACAGGCTGCTCAAGGAAGTGGTTGAATCACCATCCCTGGAGGTACTTAAAAGACACAGAGGTGTGGTGCTCAGGGACACTGTTTAGAGGTGCATTTGGCACTGTCAGGTTAATGGTCAGGCTTGATGATCTTGAAGGTCTTTTCCAGCCTAAATCATTAAATGTATGCTCCAGGAATACAAGTGTTTTGATTGCCCATTGAGGAGGAAGCCTAGACCCATCCCTGCATGTTGAAATTAAATTTACTGATATTTGCCTTAGTAGCAAATGATGCCAGAGCTTTTCTGGGTGGGCTGCAGAGCATCCCCTTTGCTTGATATTTGTCAGCAGAGGAACTGGAGAAAGCTGCTGGAGGCCAGTCCCATCATCTTTATCATGATACAAAACATATCATTTATGCCACCTCACCTATCCTGAGTGTTTTACAGCTGTAAAACAGGTCAGGAAATGAATGGTCTCCCATATTTTCACAATACTGATGTGAAACATCATCCTTCCTATTGTATTATAATATACATATTATATATTGCATTAATATAAATATTCATATAGTGGAATTATTATTTTTTTTTTCAAACTTGGCAAACAGGCAAGACCTCTGAACCAGATCTTTAAAAACAATCTTTAATTAAGTATTTTACTTAAGAGAATATCTTTTCATTCCCTAAGGATGTCAGATTATCCACCTCTATACAGTGTGAGAATCTTGTCCTCCCTGCCAAAATAATCTTGTATTTTACTTTGCCTTCCCAATGACTTCAAAATGCCTTTGGATTTATGCTAGAAAATGCTTTCCTAAATTCCCAACAGGGAAAAAAAACCCCCCATAGTCAGCTTCCTCTGGAATTTGTGGTTTTGTTGAGTCAACTTAATTTTGGTCTTGTAGGTGTTTTGGATCTCAGTGTCTCCACTAACAGAACAAGTAAAGATTGGTCTTTGGAATGATAAAGTGTGACAGGAAAATATGAAATTTCAGTACCAATCCTGGAGGATTGTAGTGGAACCTTACAAATTGCAGGGAGGGAAAAAAAGATATTTTACACATGCTCTAGGAAGACTGTGGTAGGGTTCTCAGAATCTCTGATTATGATTGAACAGGAAGATTGCTTTAAAAAAAAAATACGGTGGGGGTGTTTTAAATTTATTTTTAACCTTTCTTCCAGTTGAAACATTTTTTGTCCATAAAACTCTTGGCTCTTTGCAGAGTTAGAATGCCACCTGATGGATGATTATCATTAAATATTTGGATGCCATTAGCACAAGCTCCAGAGGCAAGATCCATATATAATTACCTGTCTCTTGGTAACCTCACTTCTCAGTGTTTGGGAACTAAACAAACTGGCTGCCATCCAGGATAGATTTAGGATGCATGGAAACCATCTGAATCCCTGATTGTTAAGTGAGATAAAAAGTGGACACCATTTATTACGGAGCAGATAGCGTTTTGAGAGACCAAAGACAAGGTTTTTAGAACAGCCAAATATTTCACATTGGTAAAATGGAAAATAAACAGGTTAGTTTATACATTAAACCCCACTGTTTTGTAGTTTTACTGAGTGTAATTAGAAAATACGTGGATTATATTGATTTGCAAGGCAAACTTGGCACCAATTGGCTGTTCTTGCTTATCATGTTTGTCTTGGTTTCAGCAGAAACACAAAAAGCAAGCACAGCAGAGGTTTGCCTGCACCTTGCTGGATTCAAACAGCAGCACTCTGCTGCTCCTGCATCTGTTGGCTGAGCTGCAGGGGGGAGAGGGTGATAGCAATTAGCCTGAGGTTGCATGGAACGAAGCTGGCTTATACAGTCTAAGCAGCTTCCTAGCTTTCCCAGGATCTGGATGGTGGGAAAGAATAGTGTGAATCATCATTTTCTCAGCACGGGAAGGCCATGTATCTTAAATTTGTCTGTCTCAGGAAAAAAAACGTGCATAATTTGGCAGAATTTGGAGCACTTTCTCCTCCCAGCTGAAGAGAAAAAGTAGTTCTGCATTAGCATTGAACAGCTTTGGGACTACTTTTATCCACTGAGCTGAACAGAGTGATTTCTGATTCATTAACAGTGATTTCTGATTCATTATCAGTGATTTCTGATTCATTAACAGAGCTATTTCTGATTCATTAGCAGTGTACCTTAGAAGGGAACAAGGTTTGGAAGCATCTGGATGCAGCAATTAATTTTTCCTTTGCACGTGTGGCTGTTGGAGTCCAGCAAATGCCACCTTAGCATTTTGCCACCAAATGGATAATTAGCTGAAAATCCCTGTTTTTGTTGTCATTAGGCATTGCAGGAGTCCTCCCATGGGAAAGCAAGTGAGTGTGCAAAGGTTAGGGGAAAAAGGTGTTATGGTTGGGATCATTATGGAAAGGCAAGTACAGAACTGTCACAAAAAGAGCAAAGTGTTGCTTGTTGAATTTATTTGAATGTAGGGGGCAATTCCCTGCTTTGTGTTTGCAGTAGTAACATCATTTTCCTTCCTTTTTTACCCCGTTTAGTATCCTCATATTATGGTTTTTAGCTAGCACATGCAGAACTGGGAAGAAGTGTATTCTGCATTTTGTAAATAACTGAATATGTGTTCAAATATTTCCTGTCCAAAGCACTTTAAAGCTTGCTCTGAAAAAGAGTGACCAGCATTTCTGCACTCTGTGTTTAGATCAGGATCCAAATAAATCTCTCTGATACTCCCTGATGGATTTTGTTTACTTTTATCATCATTCTCCCTACTACACATTGTTGTTAAAAAGAAAAAATAAAATGAAATGAAGAACAGTATCAGTCAGGAGAAAAGTATGCATCTGCTTTTTGTAATCATAACAAACCATGTAGGGCATGATCCAGAGGTTTTTTAGGTGTCTTACCCCAGCAGGGTGACTCACTGAGCTGCCTCTCTTGGGCTGCCAAGAGGTTGTTCAAGGGAACTCGTGTGTTTTCTGGGGAGCTTCCCAGAAGTTTGGGAGCCCAGATGGAGGAGCATGTGGGAGATGAGGAGACACAGAAATGCTCTGCTGCCTCTGCAGGGAGCAGGGCTTTGGTTTCTGGTTTGCTTTTCCAGTATAAAATGCATAAATGTGCTGGAAGAGTTGGGGATATCAGTGTATCCCTGTTTTCCCTTCTCTGCCCAGGAGCCACCATGGGCTAGGAAAGTGGCTCCAGTAGCAGTTACAAGGTGGAATCAGAGGAACAGATCCCAACTCCCTGAGTTCTAATTACCTTAGAGGAAATATCACTCATTAGTGATCACCCTAAGCTGGTATTTGGTGAGAGCAGTGGCAGTCTTGAAGGAGTTGAAGTGATGGGAATGATCTCCATTCCCAAAGTCCCTGCCAGAACACCTCAGTGCTAACAGATCTAGATGCTCATGGGTGGGTGATTTTTCTTTTTTCTCCCATTTTTGGGGGGCTTGAGCAGCACTGGGCATGTTAGCAGTATGTGGGCACAGCCAATTAGAGAGCTGAAGTTGGGCTGTTGTCTGCATGGCTGAGCATATTGCTGAATACCATGAAAACTGGATTACATTTGGAATAATTACATTCTGAATAAATGCTCTTTTTTAATGTTAAGTTTTTTCTCTGCTGACAGTAAATTCCTTAATTAGCTAAAGGCAACTCTTCCCTCACTTTAATGATTTCTGTCATGGCTACACAACTGAATAGCTTAGTAGCCATAAAATAATTGTGCTTTTAAAAAATAAAATAAAGGCAAGAAAAGCTATTTTCCTGCTATTTCCACAGCTCTGTGTGACTGACCAAGCTACAGCAGAGGTTTCCAGGCTGTGCCTCAGCAGAGCAGCATTTAAACACTGCCTGAGGAGCCAATATTGAGAGATGTTTCTGCATTAGCAGAAGGGAAAAAGAAATTTGGGAAGCCTGGCCCAGGGTGAATTTTGTTCCCCATTGTCAGCTAACCCTACTACAGCCCTGGCTTGGGGTTGTGGTTAATTAAATGATTTGCTCAAGAAACTAGGCTGAAAAATTCTGTGGCTAAAGTGATTTGAATGCAAGACATTTCATTAAGAAATCCATGGGTCTGGAGAGTTACTACCTTTTTTTGTACTTAATGGGGTTTTGCCTTATATATATATTATATATATATAATTATATTATAAATATAATATCTATTTCCTTCTCATCCCAGTCCATTCCTAGGAAAGCACAGAAANTTATTATTATTTTATTTTTATTTGCTCCCCTCCTTTTTTTTCTTTTGTTTTCTTTTCTGGGATTTTTTTTTTCTTAGGATTAGAGTTGTTATCAGTACAAACTAGATGTTTGGAAATGTCCAGGCTTTCCAATGTTTGGCTTATTTAGCAATGTGGTATTTCCCTTGCTGCTCTCTGCTTAAGGAATTAGCTGAACATGAGCAGCATGATTGAGTATCTTTGATAACATGCTGTGAAAAGATGCTTCAAATCATAAATGAAGAATATTAATTTAAAAGTTGTTGATTTAAAACTTAAGGGGTGACCTTCAACACATGTGGCCACATTCTGGCTTACACTAAAAAGATTTTATTTACTTTCATTATTAAAAATTATTTACTTTATAGTAAAAATCATTTGCAGAATGATGGGAAAGCTTGAAATCTCTAATTTGAATTATCCTTTCCAGTCTAATAATTATTAAATAAATAAGAATTATTTTTCCCTTTTACAAAAGCACTAAAATTCTCAGTATTTAAGAGATTTCAGAATATATAATTCAAATTTTTGAGCCTAAAAAATAGGAAGAGGTCTTTTAGTATAAAGGTTTGCCTCCTGTCTGCCATATATCTTCAATTTAATGCTAGTAGATGGTGTGTGATTAAATCCTGTGGCCAACTTTGAAAATCTCATTTTAACTTAGAAGTAATTATATATGGAAATATGAGTCCTGTGTGGGTAACTTTGGTTTCTGCTTAGTAAAGTGTTAAAACTGGAATATCCCTTTGGAAAGCTGTTATTTAAAGTTCCCTTTTGTTCTGTCCTTGATTTAATTGTCTATTCAAGTTTTGCTCAAACAGCAGGTTTGGTCATTAGTAAATAACACAAAAATAGCTTAGCTCTTTGATCTCACAGTCCTTACAATGTGCCCTGAGGCATGTGTAATATAAATATTTTGTAAGTGCAAATAATTAAAAGATTTTGGATAATAGACCTGTTGAAACTAGCTGTATTTTGCAGATTTTTCAGTTCCTGTTGGATGACACGGGGAACAAATGAGCAAGAAAAACCTCAAATAATATCAAATTTACAAAGAATTTGTTTTTAATAGCAGTTATAAAAATCACTGTGCTTTTAAATCCCATTATTTACATAGGGGGGGAAAAAAAGAGTGTATTATTGAAAAAGAAATTGGTGACTTCTGGCATAGACTCCACCTCCAAAATGATGTCAGGGGAACATCTCTGAACCCCAGCTAGTGTCACTGCTGCTTTTCTGTTTAACTCTGTGATTCTGGAGAGGGAGATGTTTCTCTGACCAATTATAACTAGTTCTTAAAATAATTTTGAGCTCTTATACATTACCAGAAGCTGTCAAAGATCCCACCAGAGTCCAGCAGCACCTTCATCACATCTCAGAGTCTGAGCTGTTCACACAGGGATAACTGCAGAGCTTTGCAGACCATAAGATCCTGAGGTAGTCTAAGAAAAGAAAATTTTTCTCAGTGATTATTTGTACCAATATGAAATGAAAAGTATTTTTAAATGTATATGTTAAAGCAAGAGGCATTTTCAAGGACATGCTGCATGTATGAATGTATTCTTTGTTTAGAATATTTGGATTTCTTTGTGTACAAGTCTACCCATCATCACAATCCTGTGGTGTCCAAAGGCTGAGGGAAATCCAAGTGCAGGCTCCACAGTCCTGGCTTGTCCCATCTGTGATGGAGCATCTCTGGATCACAAAGATGGTCTGCTTGGAAAATAGCACAGGAAAGCAGAAATGGAATAGGAAAAGAAAAAGGGAATGTGTCTGCCTGGTACAGCTGACTAAAGCATCTCCCCACTGCCATGCAGGAGGCAGGGGAAGGAGGCTGGATTGTCTTTTCCAGTAGCTGGTTTTACCTAAATGAGCCAGGAAGCCATGTTGTAAGCAAGCAGAAATGACTCCTTTCACTTGAGATGTTGAGATACATACAAGATTTAAGAGCTTTAAGATCAAGATAGAGATATTTACTTGTCATTTCAGAGTTCTAGGTGAAGTGCCTGGCACTGGTCCATCATGTTGATGTAGTTCCTGAGAGATCTCTATCATCATGCTCCCTTAGATGCTCTAGGTTACTATAATGATGCTTAACCTTTCCAATCTGATTTTTTTCATCTCTCTGCTTTCCTAGAGAGCTCATTTCAGTTGGATTTGCTTTAGCCTTGAAGGGCTGGATAGCATTTGAAGGGCAAGGCTGGAGCAAGGAGCTCTCTACCTGTCCCAGGGAACAGAGAGGGGCTGAGATGTATCCTGGATTAAGCCAATTCTGGTCTCAGTCCTGCCCTTGTAGAGGCTCAGGAGCCTGCAGAGGCAAATTCCATACTTGCAGTGAATGTGCACCACGATGGGCTCTTGCTGACAGCTTCAGTCAGCTGGCACGAGCAGCCTCACCACCCGAGGCAACTTTTTGATTATCTATAACTAAAATGCTTGAACATTCTGAAAATAAAGCTCTGCAGCTGAAATCTGGCCCAGGGCTCTGTGGGAAACCAGCAAAGCACAGGGAAGAACAGCCAAGGAGACACCCAGGTGCATCTCAGGGAGTTACCTGGTGCTTCTCTGGCTCAGCCTGTGTGAGGGCATTGCACTGCTGCTGCTAACAGGGCTCAGGAGGGGCACGTGGAGCCCAAAACAAGAGTTGCTGCTTCTGAGACACCAGGGCTCACACTTAGAGAAGATGTGCTGCTGCTGGAGATCTCTCTGGGCAGAGTCCCGGTGTGGTTTCACTTCCAGCTGAGGTACCCAAATGCAATGGCTGTAATTAGCAACTTTCTCCTTTTATCTTCTGGTATAATTTTGCTCCTTATCATCCATTATCACATTAGAGGCAGAGGTTTATCAAATGCCCTATCAGGTTAATGACAAGCATTTAACCAGCTTTATGATGATGAATATTGCCAAGAATATTGCCAAGTTTGCCTCTCTCTCTGTAAACTTTGCAGAAACTCACCCAACCAGGATGCTACAAAGGAATGTGATGGTGCAATACCAGTTTTGCCATTATTAGACTAAATGTTTTTGCTTCCAGAAAAGATCAGTTAGTGCCTTTCTGTGGGCTCCTGCCACGAGGATTATACTCTAGTAGTATGAGTATGTCCTCATGAAAGGTGAAGGGTACTGTTGCATCTAGACTGTATATGAAAATCACTGCTAGAGTCTCCTGTTGCTTCACATTTGGAGGTTGCTTACGTGGGGTTTCTTGTTTCTTTTTTAATAAATAGACTTGGATTATAGCTTGCTTTTGTCTTCAACTCCTCCTCCTGAATCCTCTTGTCAAAGCCCAGAGCTCCTGCGGGAATCCAGTGACAGATGATGTGAATGACATTGCTAAACTGGTAAGTAGCTTGGATTTTAAATGGATTCTTTATGTTAAACAAAATTAGCTAATGACACTTAGATAATTTTTAAGCAGGGTTAGCAAATATATATTAGAACTAGGGGAATATTTTAAAAATGAAAATAAACCCATCAGTGTCTGTCACTTGATCAAAACCAAAACCTTTACCTCAGAGATTGGAGAATAGTGTTAGAAGTCACTGAAGCGACTAATTTCTTGACCAAACTGGAGTGTAAAAATAGTCAAAAGTATTGATTTCCTCAAACATTTCAGATTGCTTCCCATGCAGGTGAAAGAGAATTGTCTCTGTGTTCCTGTCTCCTTTGATGGCAAACACAACTGAAATGAACCTGAAGTCTTTACCTGGGGTCTCTGGGAAACTCCTGCCATGTATAAAAATAATATTAGAAAATAGACATTGTAGCAGTCAAGGCAATAATTGGATTTATTTTTAATGCCAATGTTGTCAAACACTTCGTTTGGAGTCTCTTGCCTTTGCTGCCAGTGAAGTATTCTTTCCTGTGGGCATTGTTATAGATATTGGCACATAGATTGACTCTGGAGGTGCTCTATATTCCTACTGAAATACTTAGTGCTTCACATTTGTCCCTTTAGGCAGAATTCTGAAGTATCAAACATGTTTATTCAAGATAATATTTCACCTCTTGAAAGAGTATTAAGCTTTGATTTAAACCTGTGGAGAGCATGACAGAACAGAACTCCTGTGAGGGCTGGTGAGAAAGAAAGAAATAGCATTAGCTGGCTGTGATTGCAAGGGAGAAATTAACAGAAAATGTTTTTATATTAATATAAAATATTTAATATGAGTTATTATATTACTTTCCTAAAAAATACAGTTATTAATGCTATGTGGGGTCTATCCTTACTACATGTAATATGGACTCCAACATGATAGTGTTTAAAAAAATAGTTTTTTGTAATTAATTAATTTTTGTAAATGACTATATTTTTGTACCACTTCTGCTTTTTGAAACATACTAATTGAATTAAGGAATGATATTCTGGTGACATATCTCTTCGAAATTAGACATAGGTGGCTGGGTTCTTTATTGATCTTACTGGCCTTTAAAAATCTGATTTCTCTGCAAAAAAATAGTCTATTGCAAAGTCTTTTTCTGGCTTCAAATCCTGTAACTTTTCCCCCATCAACGTGCAGCTCTGGTCCCATGTCTTCTACTGACTTCTTCAAGCTCCTTTTTTTTTACTATCAACAAAAAGCTCCTTGGCTTTGTCTTCAAAGGCATTAAGTATTAGCA
>VYZU01070972.1:1280-11626 GCA_013401355.1 Ceyx cyanopectus
TTTTTTTTTTTTTAATGGACAGGTCACCTAAGAAGATACTGTTTAATAATGTTACAAGGAAGTTATCTCAAAATTCAATAACATGGCAAATCAACTCAGGATTCCATTTTCAGGAAAGGATTCTGGGTTCTGCTTATGGGGCACCTGGCTCTAAAGGACAGAAAATACTGTGGGAAGATGGTAGGGGAAACAACACAATTTTTATCAGGTTAAATTTCACATTTTCAGCTTATTTAGGCTGCCATGCTAGGTATCACTAATAAGTAGTGATTATCCCTTACAAATAATGCAGCCTTACTAATCCTAGCCNTACCAAAAAAAATCAGCTCAAGTATTTCTGAATACATCTCACAAAATTATTTGAGGGGAAATTCTGTTCTCCACTCTGCAACTCTGTGAAATGGGTTAACAGAGATTCTAAATTTACACTGTACTTAAAAAGAGCAAAATCTCATCACTACCCACTATATACTAATTTGTCTATAATGCACAAAACCTTCCAGTCTGCATAAAGCAATCTAAGAAACTTTCATGAATGGCTTGAGCTGGTATTCTAATTGGATTAAGTGATTAGATCAATGGTGATTGAGACGAGGTAATTATTCAGGTCATCAGTCCCACAGAAATGCAGTAGAAAGCCATCAAGCACATAAGCCTTAATATTATCTACACAAAATAATTTAGGCTGNATGTCACAGTAATAGTCTTCCCATCCATTTTATATTTTTTTTTAATTTGGTGGGGGTTTTTTTATTTGTTTGGGGGTTTTTGTTAGTTGGTTGTTTTTTTTTCAGAAAGACAAAACTCCTAAAAGCTAAACAAAATGATAGTCAAAGGTGGATCATCTGACAGCTTGCAGTTCTATCCAGTGCACTCTCTCACCATGTAAGACCTTTAGGAACATTCAGAGCACAGTTGAGACTGAAGTCCGAGTCCTGGGCCTGGACAGACATTACTGTTAATTTCTTTCCTAGTCTCTAAATAAATACATATGTTCACACATATTAAGATAAAAAAAGAGAATTAGTGGCATTTTTAAAACATATTTTGTAGTACATTCAGAAGCCATCTGAAATTGCATTTTGTGCACTGACACAACTCTGTCACTTTCTTGGCTTTAACACATATGATTCAACTCCTCTCCCTGTGTTTAACAGATAAAATTTGCTTTCTATTATATTCTGCCAGACACATAGCTTAGATCTGTTGCAAGAGGCTAAATACAGTGTTTGAATGCATAGGCTTTTTCAGGAGACCTCTCCAGAAGGAATGACTAACAAAACCTTTGTAAGCAATACATTTCAACTGGACACTAGCTCAAAGAAAAGTGCAGCCTTCTACTCTGTCAGAATCTACCCCCCTGTCTAATCTGGCTCTTCTGTAAACATTGTAAAGGCTCCAGCACATTTTCACTGCCGAGTTCTCTGGTGAGACTGAGCCAGAGAGGAGCTTGCAAGCACCCCCTTGTGGCAATCGGCACCTGAAGCTGCATTAGGAAAGACCTCCCCTAGTATCCTCAGTTCCTTTCCTCCAATTTCTGTAAATTCATTTTGGTTGTGTTCCCCTGAGCCTCTCAGTTATGAAACAACACCAGACACAAACCTTGGAAATAAGGACCCCAGGAAGAGGTTTGTCCATCAGTGGCTAATCTGTCACTAGGGAGAAAAAAAATAAAATAAAAGGTCTGTGCTCAAAAGGAAAATAACTCGATGAGGAAAAACCCCATCAAAACCCCATCAGAGTGAAAGCTGTTCCTTACAGAGGCCCTGTGCTGATAAGGAAAAGCGCCTGTATACCTTTCTTGGGACACCAGAGATGGGGAATTTGCCTGCAAGCTAAGCACAGAATTGAGTAACACACAGAAGTACCAGCCTGTTTCCTCACCTTTTATCCTAAAGAAGCTGTAAGAGAAAGAAAGGCCCAGTCTCCATCTTTAGGCTGCCATTTGACATCAAGTTTCATCATGACATCAGTGGATAATAACACCCTCACTGTCTCTTCTTCCCAGCCATCCCTGTGCTCTGCCTTTTCAACCTCATCGCTTCCTTTCCTATAACACTTCTAATAATAACTCTACCTATTGATCTTGTATCCTCTAATAATAAGCCTTATTGATCCTGGAACTGACCTGAATGGACCTAGAAACTGTGGTAAACTTTATCCCTCAGTATAAAAAAAAGAGAGGGGGGAAATACCAGCTGCCCTTGCACAGCAGAAGGGCAAATTAGTCTCAGATGACTGAGATGTATTAGTATTTAACTTCCAGAATTCATCTAATATACATATAGATATGTATAGATGTGTTATAGAGACAATCGGCGTCCTCTTTTCAACCAAGAGGATAACATGATAACAACCATTATTTGTTCATGAAAATGCAAGACAAATCCTGATGATCAGGGAGAAATGTACTTGTAAATATTATTGGTAGACATGAAAGAGGTTATCCAGATGAGCCAGGTGTTCCTGGTTTATTATTAAGGGGACAAGAGAGAGAGACATATGGGTTAGAAAACTAAAACAGCTCTAATGAAATAAAATAAATCAAATTAAATATAGACAAATATAGACAAACCCAATAGCAAAACCAATCCCCTCTGATGGCAATTACATCACTGTCACTACTGATGATTTGGAGCAGCAAAAGGGAAGTCCCAGACTGGACTCAGTAGCAGATGGGAAACTGACTCAGAAGCTGGATTCTGGTACTGGTTTCAGGAACATATGGATCGGGATCAGAGGCAGAATGGACAGGACTCCACAGACACCATCCATTGAAGAAGAGGGTTTGACCCTCATAATCCCTCAGCTTTATACTGATTATACCATGTATGAGCTGGAATCCTTCATGTGTCAGTTTAGGGTCCCCTGTCCCGTCTGCTCCTCCCTGCAGGTGCAGCCTTTTACTTTCTGCACCCCCCAGCAATGGTACCTAAGATCCAGCAGTGGCCTTGGTCTGCTCACCAATCCTTGGTGGTAACTCTGAGCTTGATGTTGACGGTGATCACTGTCAGAAACAGACACTGTCTGCAAAAACATGCTGCTAACTTCAGACAGTGCAGTTAGTGAGAAGAGACTGAGCTGAAAAGTTGAATCACTAAACAGAATTAATTCTGTTCTTGCTCAAAGCAGAACTTAAGATTATAATTATGCTTTCCACAAGCTTCCTTTGTCTAGGATATGCATCTGTTTTTACCTAGACTAGTTTTCATCTCAGTTATGATCCCCAGCTCTAACAAGGTAAATTATTTCTATAGGAAAATGTCTTCTGCTTTTCCTTAGAAAACAAACACTTTGAGCACATTTATAGTGAATAGATGGGAGGTGTCTTTTTTTCACTCAGAGACCTGAAGTGGATTTAGAATCAGAATCATTGAATGGCCAGGGCTGGAAGGGACCTCCAAAGGTCATCTAGTGCAGCCCCCCTGCAGTGAGCAGGGACATCCTCATCTAGACCAGGCTGCTCAGAGCCTTGTCCAACCTCAGACTTTGGTATACATGAATTAGTGTCAACTCCTGTGATCCTAAAGGCTTGCAATCCCTGTAATCCCACACCTTCATGCAATGTAGCTATTATGGAATATCACAGGTGAGAGGCAAACTGAAGGCCAAACGCTGGATTTTTATCCTTGGATTGAGGCTTGTGAAACCTGGAGGAAAGCTCCTGACTTCCTAAGAACTCTCACTCTTTCCTTATCTATATGCTGCTGCTTACCACTGCTCCAGAAATTGCAGTGAAAAGCAGATCTCCACAAATACAGGCTTTAAAAAGAGGCACGAAGAATAGTAGTTGTTTAAATGCTGCCCTGGTAAATTCTCACTGCCTGCATACTACATGTTCAACTCTGGGTGAAAGCATAAACTTCAAGCAAACTATGCCATTTTCAAGTAATGCATAGGGAAGTAGCATGGCAAATACTAAGAGTATACATTTTATGCCGACACTTCTCATGTTTTAAATATATTAAAAATACTGGTGACTATGGTCACATTTTAAATTACAGGAGAACCTGTGGATTCTGTTTCAGGTAGATTTTTTCTAGTTTTTTTGATGCTTTTTCTAGATTTTTCTTTGCATGACCAAATATACCTTCTGCTCTGAAAACCATCAGAATGCAGTTGTGTGAGTTTCAGGAATAATATAACTGACGGGATGCATACAGCCACTGGAGAGGAAATCCAGTGTGCCTCACTCTTCCCATTGAGAAATGGTTCCTTCCTGAAGGTTTAGCATCACCCTGTGAAAAGTGCATCTGTTTCAAAAAAAAGACAGACATTTTTGAAAGATCAGAGAACAGCACTGGGCTGTATCAAGACCATTTGCCGCTGCTGGCTTCAAAGTCCTAGCAAGTAGGCTCACATTAATTTAGGGAACAGGCTCATACACATTGATGCTTATCTGAAAGAGGCTCAATATAACTTTTTACTTGAGAAAACACACACTGTGACATTGAATTAATTTGTTCAGAGGAGACCATTTTTTCCTCTAGTAGCTCACTATTTTTTGTGGATTCAACTCCTAAAAAATTCTGAAGATGATAGTTCTAATGCAGCTTTTTTTTCCTTTCACTATGCATTCTCATTTTAAAATTCTGCCTTTGTTCTCTAAAGATTTATCATTTGCTAAAGATACAACAGGTATCAGTTTGTGAGCAGACAGTTCAGCAAAGGTGAAAATCTTATTTAGAATATCCAGCTTCTCTTGAGTCAGGACTCCAGAAATTAATATAAATAATCTACTTTTTAATTTAAGGACCTATACCCTATGAGAGAAATGGTAGAGATTTAAAACAGTTTTCTTAACAAAATAACACCTTTTGCTGAAAAAAAAAAAGCTAAATAAAAAAAGTAGTATACATCAAACATATCTTATGGAGGTTTTTAAGAGCAGTTTGTATTGAGCTTGGCATAACTCCATGCAGCTGAATTACAAGAGAGTCTCTGGGTACCTCAAGACAATGCTTGAGTACAGGGCAGCATTTTTGTTGATAGAGGTTCAGTATTGACAGCATTTAGTATTAAACACACTAAAAGACCCTTGAATGATGCTCCAGGCCCTTGGAGGAAAAAAAAGCCCAAAAACCAAAACATCAACAAAGAAAAAGATAGGCTGTCATACAGGGGATTTTCACCATACAGTTGGAAACTAAGACTCATCACAGTAGCTTTCCAATCTCTTCAGCTAAAGATTTGTAAATAAATAGCTTTATAAAAAATAAAAGGATACAGAAAGATAATGTCTATCTGACTTATTCCATCTCAGTCTGTGACAGTGTTTACTGTTCACAAGGATATATCCTACTGCATTCAATATTGGCCAAGTTGTAGCAATGACACCTTTCACCCAACAAAGCATTTAGTTGCAGTTATATTATGAATGTCTTGGGAAAAAATAGGAATTAGTGAATGTGCCTATACATCCATCAATGGTCTGTGTTGCTTCCCAGGAATTTTTGGGTTTCTGTTACAGAAGGACACTTCCCATCAGGTCAGTATGACATTAGGCCACACAAGCTGTTGAGGCTGATCTATTTCTGTTAAAGAGCTCCATCTAAGCCAACAGGTTGGCAAACTCAGAAAACTGGAAGTATATTTCTCCTAAGGCTGTAAACAAAGTCACACCAACAGCTGCAGAGATTTCTATACGGTGAGAACCTTTGGTAGAAATGGACTTGGTTGCTTAGGAAGACGGCCATTAAAATAGTATGGAGGTAAACACACTGTAAACACACTTTTCTTCATTTTTTTTATGGTGCCCAACTCCAAAGCAATAGAATTTTCTAAGATAGGGGAACAAAGACACACATTTACTTTGAAGAAATATTGCAAAGAGTATTAATATTTGTCCTATTATATCATTCTATTTCATAAGGATGAAGAGCATGATAGAGAAGGAAACTCTTCACCATTGGATAAGCATCAGGTAGTTAGAAGTAAAACAGGGATAATGAGAAGAAAAAGTTTGGATGAAGAAATATTTCTGCATTTAAAAGGAAGATAGCACATGTTGGCGTAACTAAATATTCTATTATAAAATCGACATTTTGTTATTAGCAATGTATGACACATTCTTGAAGTAAGTTTTCAGCTGTGCTGCCTAATCATATACATTACACTGAACTGATGATTAAATAAACCCAACCACAATTAAGATACTAAATGGTAAATACTTTTCCTCCATTTTTTATCAGAACAAAGTATATAAAGCACTGGCTGTCCCCATTCAGCAGCAGACCTTTAGGAGGACCCTTGAATCATCTGTGTTTGCTCTTCTGGTCCCTGTGGATGGACACAGGGCTCAGGAGCAACAAATGCTGCCCTTCAATACCACCCAATCTACACAGCTGATGTTTCTTCAGCCGTGATCTCTAGAAGCAAATGCCCTTAAGTCTGTAGTTTCTCTTAGTTTCTTGTTTGTTTTTGTTTGTGTTTTTTTTTAATTTCTGTAATGCGTATTTTATCACCCAGTGCTGAGCATCTCATCCTGGGACCAACTCTTCCACCTCATTCTTTTGCCAAAGAACTGTAAAATAATAACGGTTCTGGAAAGTAAGAATTATGTTGACGAGCTTCAGTGCAGGCCAATCCTCACTGGGGAATGGAACCACGAACAAAAGGGCCGGCAAGGGGCTCTCGGAGGGCGTTTCACAGCCGGGAGAGCAGCCAGCCAGCCTCTTCCCATGCCTCCAAGCACCTCTCTGCATTAACCTCATCCATGCTCCAGTTAGCTCACTAAATTCCCTCTTAGCCAACTGACATCTACTCTGCTCCATCTACTCCTTTCCAATGCCTTCCTTTGAGTTTTAATTACAGTAGTTGAAGAGTTCCTGATTAGTTTCGAGCAGCTTCTGTATTTTGACATCTACGGTCTTGCCTTGCTCACTCACTTCCCTTTTAAACACATATTTCCAGGGACTTTTTTACTGCATTTGGGTATTTCTGAACTTTTCTTTGAAGGATTTCATTAGCTTACTTTTGCTCTTTGGGGTCTTTTTAAAGCTATTTGTATTCTAAACATTTCCCTTTCATGGTTTAGTGCCATGCTGTTAAATTTCAATACAATCTAAGAATACCTTGTGTATGAAGGAACTGAAAACACAAAAACAGTTCCCAACAGTGTAGCAGATGACATTCTCCAAATCCTCCAAATCCTTTTTCTGACATGGGGTGACTTACACTGTGTGCCATGACAACTGAAAAGCAGCATGTGACAGGGAGATCTTTATCCTTCTCTACCAAACGCTGCACTCCTCATTTTTTATTTTTACTGATTAGCGTTGTGAAGGAAAAAAAAATAAAAAAATAGGTTATTATCCAGCAGAAGGTTTCCTCACCCGGGAAGTGGGAACTGAACCATTGGCTCCCTGTCCTTCTCAGACAGTATTTTAGGAGCATAGCTCTTTGGCAAAGATAAGTTCAGGTGTCAGCTCCATGGAGGATTCACTGTGAAAACCTCTGAAGATTCCAATGCTCCCTGAACTATCAGAGTTGCCTGACACAGTCTGGCTGTGGCAGAGGGTTGCTTTGAGGAGCAACCCACAACATAGAGCAGGGAGACCCATATGCCATGTCTGATGCTTCAAATGCTGTCATGGGTCCAATAAAGAGACTGGGTGAGTCATGCCATTATGAAATGCCCTTTTACAGCCAGGAACATACAAAGAAACCTAGGCTACACTCAGAGAAACATCTCCACTCGATTCAGGGGGTTGCTGTGTCCACTTCAGGAGGTAGGATGGTGCCCCAGTGAGCAGTCTCATGTGCCCAGTCTTTGCAAACTCTCACAGAAGTCAACAGAGGGAGGCTTTTTGGCAGGGGGTTAGGGGACAGCAGCTAGAGTACGAGTCTAACACAGAGGCCTGAATCACCCTCTGGAGAAACCTACTGATCTCTGATGAGGACAGAAGGAGATCAGGGAAACCATCTTCCTAATCTATGTACTACGCACCATGGTGTGAACTGCCCCCCCAGGAGACTTGTCTCTGCTTCTACTTCTCTGGTCTCACATCCACGGTTTGCACAACCCTACATTCTCACAAACTCTTCAAGTAGGCTTCTAGCTAGGACATTTTAGTTTTATTTTTGTTCATTCAATAATAACAACTTACAGGCATTAATGGGAAAAGTTAACTGTGCTCGTATGGGAATTTAGGAACATCTTCTGAAAGGAGAAGGAAGAGTTTACAAGCTGAGACAAGAAGATTATTTTGCCTTCTCACCTTTTAAAGGGGCAAAATGAAGATCACAAATGTATGATCTCCACTGTATAATGGTGGAGATCCACAATTGCAAAGTCATTCCTAGTTATCTATGGAATCGGATGAAAGATTCATTGAACTATGACATAAAAAATGAAAAGCTGAAAAAAACAACAGAATATTTTTGCAGATATATAAAATCTAGAGTTACAGAATAACTACTGATATAGACTATACCACATGGATAGTTAACAGAGAGACTTTCTGTGGATGAGCTGCAGTGATTCTGTTCAGTCTGACATGAGAATGTTCTTTGCCATCTTTTCTCTTTCTCCCTCTCATCCCTTCCTGCCTTCTTTATTGTCATGGCAAATTTCTAAATTGGCTTTCATTCTGTGGTTAGGTAACACCAAATTCTGAAAGTGTTGTCTGAGTATATATAAATATAAATATATATATTCAGGGTTCCAGGAAAGATTCAATATGAGGTGGTGTTAAACTTATGAGATGCAAATATCTGAAGATCTGGACATGTGGCTACTAAGGATGAAAAACCAGTCCTCAGAGAATGTAGAGAAAAGCAGTGTCATTTTTAAGGTCACATGTTAGTCTCAGCTAAATCAGAAGATTTCACTGGAGCCATGATTTGATTTTCTCATCTATATTTGCAAATCCCTCTTTACTGCTGGTGTGAGGCTGCCCAGTATCATCTGTTACCCCATGTATCAGTACAGTCTGGAGGCTGATCTATTGGAGAGCAGGGGACCTGGGGGTCCTGGTGGACAGGGGGGTGACCATGAGCCAACTATGGCCCTTGTGGCCAAGAAGACCAATGGCATCCTGGGGGCATTCAGAAGAGTGTGGCCAGTAGGTCAAGGGAGGTTCTCCTCCCCCTCTACTCTGCTCTGGTGAGACCCCACCTCGAGTACTGTGTCCAGTTCTGGGCACTCCAGATCCAGAGGGACAAAGAGCTACTGGAGAGAGTCCAGTGCAGGACACCAAGATGCTGAAGAGAGTGGAGCATCTCCCTGCTGAGGAGAGGCTGAGGGAGCTGGGGCTCTTTAGCCTGCAGAAGAGGAGACTGACGGGGGACCTCATCAATATCTATCAATATGTTAAGGGTGAGTGTAGAGAGGATGGAGCCAGACTCTTCTCAATGTCATCCAGTCTTTTGGGACTCCATAGACAGACAGCAGTGTAACAGAAGACGTGGGGATCAACCCTTTGGGGATCCTTTGCAGACAAGGAGAAATTAACTGTTGTTGTCTTGACTGTGATGAAAATGAGGCAGGGAAAGTACTGGTCTTCAGGCTACATGTGGTGACCAATAAATGGGATGTTATGGCGTCTGGTTCACTGCAGGAAGATGAATCTAAGGAAAACCTGTGCCTGGTGGGAGGTTGGCACTGGCTTTGGGCTCCTGCTCAGGCCAGACCTCACATACAAGACAGATGGATCTGCAGGATCTTCCAAATCTCCTGCAACCCACTTTTGGATCTCACAGGTAACTAAGAGTGAACCTGCACCATATGTTGGCTTGAGCAGAAGAGTTGATTCCACACCTTTCGACCCTCTGCTCTTTGTTCCCAGCCATAGTGCTGCCCCTTTAGGTGTGTTAATACAACTTCTTGCATGTGCATTTTTTGCTGAAGTTTATTGTATATCAGATCGCTACAAACCTGTATAAAAAGCTATCTGGGGGAGAGGAATTTTCAGGAAAAGTCCTACAAGGACATAAATCTAAGACACAAAAAAAACCCCACCCTAATCTAAACGGCCCCAAAACCAAACCATTGAAACATTTTTGATGCAAAGATCACTTATTTTGGCCAGAATGTGCAAGTCAGTTACCAAACTAAAATCACTCAGGCCTTCTTTCAAAACATTCCTGCCATAGACTAATCATGGAATTTTTTTTTGAGATCGTTGATGCAAACTACAAGTAAAAATTATTAGTTTGAATACAAATTGTAATAATAGCAGTGAGAGTACTGGCAGTTGCTAATCTTCAATATTGTTGCCTCAATGTCCCAGTTACACATTAGCCAGGGAATCTTTCCTAAGTTTTCACCTTCTGATGAGTGAAGTACACTTCTGTCCCTGCAGTTAAAGAAGAGGCAAAAACTGAACCACAAACTTTGTACTGAC
>VYZU01070976.1:3778-27816 GCA_013401355.1 Ceyx cyanopectus
CGGGCCCGGGGCGGGCCCGGGGCGGGCCCGGCGCCTCTCGTCGCGGAAGCGGCAGCAGCGGTGAGTGCGGGGGAGCGGGTGGACGCGGTCAGGGCGGCGGCGTGAGGTGAGGGGAGCCGGGCTGAGGGGAACCGGGCTGGCGGGAACCGGGCTGAGGGGAACCGGGCTGGCGGGAAGGGAGGCGGGCTGGCGCTGAGGGGAGCGGAGGCAGCTGAGGGGAGGGGCCGCCCGCCCGCTAGCGGGAACGGGCCCGGCCTGGCCGCGGCGGGAGTCGAGCCGCCGCCATGGCCGGCAGGGGCCTGGTCCGCCCGGCCCGCTGCCCGGCCCTGATCCCCCCTCTCTTCCTCCGTCCTTCCCTCCCTCCCCGCAGGGCATGCGGCTGCTTTTCGGGAGGCTGAAGGCGGCGGTCGTTGGGATGGTGCACGTGGGAGCGCTGCCAGGTAAGCGAGGGCAGCGGGCGGCCCGTTGGTACTCTGCCCGCCCAGCCGCCGGCCCCGGGTCCCGCCGCCCTCTGCCAGCCCCGGAGCAGAGACCCCCGTCCTCAGGAAGCCTGGCCCTTCGGACCGCCGCTGCTGAAGGGCCGCAGGTCTGGGCATCTCCCCTCGCCGCAGTTGGAGCTTCGGCGGGGGGAGCCAGAGTCGGCGAACAAGGGTTTGCTGCTGCTGAGCTCTCGGCTGCTGTGCGCTTAGGGAGCGGCACACGTGGGCGCTGGGACCGGACAGATGTTGGACAGAGCTCTCGCAGGTTGTGGCAGAGAACGAGAAGCTCAGCCAAGTGGCTTTCCAGGGGCTCGGGGTAGGCAGAGCTGATCACATCAGCTGACCTTCCCTTTGACAGGCTGGTGCCCCGAGCTCTCCCTGCTCCCTGGTTCCCCAGAAGCAGCCTCCAGCTGGCACTGTGGCCAGCTAGCCCCAGGCTGGGAAATCAGACTTAATGGAGACTCCAACAAAATCCACACATGTTCATTTCTGCCAGGAAGCATTTATATTGAGGATCAAGATACAATCAGCCTCACAGATCAGAGTTTAAGGTAGCCTTAAGTAATTTTACATGGACTGGTGTCTAGCAGAGATGTTCCACAGACGTAGGGAGTGGTTTTGCTGTAGGTTGTACCATGTGGAGCAGCACTAATGTAGGATAAGCTATAATAAATACAGGAATAACAAGCTAAGAGCAGACCTGGTGCAAGAAGAGATTGTAGCAGTTATTTCTGAAGAGTAAGGAGCTTGGTGGTTACAGCAGATCCATCGTTTGGCTGGGGAAGGAGATGCCACTGAGGCAGGTCACAAGGGGTGGTTTTGGCCTCTGCATACCCTGGGGTAAGCAGTTTTATTCTTACAGGGACACCAAGAAGTTCTCTCCCATTGACCCAGATCATTGATCAAGCTTGTGAAGAGGCAGAAGCTTACAAGGATGCTGGAGTTGTAAGTTTTGTTTTCCTTCTTTCATTTACACAAAGCTGCTTCTGCAGAGCCAATAGTTTAAACTGAGTCTGTAATTCAGCATCTCAAACCACAGGGTTTAGGAAGAAGTTTCAATCCACATCTTTTATTTCAATGTACTTAGTAGGCCTTCCAGATTTCAAAACCTCCAAGAAGTACCACATACACCCAAAACATTTGGAAAAGCTTAGACTCAGCTTGTGCAATTCAAGTTGAAGCTGCAATACCATCAGTTTCTAAGAATTGAGTAAATTCATGGGGTTATCATGCAAAAGGAAAGTTCACTGCAACACAGGTGGTTGCTGCCATTCTATGTACCTGGCTGTAGAATGTTTCATCACCCAGCTTGGCAAGCTACTGTATTTTTAGCTCTGTACACCTCTCTGGTTTCATGAGGTCACAGAGGAACGCCCTGTGCACAGCTGAGGCACTACGTGCCTACCTCAGTCACTTAGAGGGTACAGTTTGTGTTGGTACCAAACCAGCACAGATTACTCCATTTACTCCAAAAAAACTTTAGGCCCTTTTCTGCCCTATTTAACCCTTCTACCCCAGCCTGCTGGCAGCAAGCATGCTTGCTTTGTGCATCTGAAAGAGAAGGCCAGGCTCAGCCAGAGGCAAGAAGAGGCAGGTATGACTGACTGAATTGCAATTGGAGTAAAGTGGTGTAGTAATCTTCACAGGTCAGTAGATTTTAACAGGGTGTTTGTCCTTTGGAAAGGTCAGATATGTTTTAAACATTTCATTGCACTTGGTCTTCAGGTGTTGATGTGCTTTCTTTGAGCTGCCTACAGTATTATTCACATTTTCTGCCATGGTGAGGTGGTGTCCTAATGTCAAAGGTTGGAAAAGGTCTAAAATGAAGAAGTAGTCACTGCTCTGAGCTGCTGTTTTCTGCAAAATTTTAATAAGCCAGTTGAAACCTTTTTAGTGGCAGGAATTGGAATACTTTACAGACTGAACAAAACTGAATAGAAGAGCTTAGGCTAAATTATAGAAGACCAAGGTCAAAAATGCAAGACAAGTCAGACTAAGTAGATTATGGGCAAAGCACCAGTAAGGCTAAATTAGAAAGAATCCTGAGACAAGAGTTGTTGAAAAGGATCAACAGCAGTGCAGCAGAATGCTCTTGGCTTGAGTGCCCAGAAAGCAGATGAGCATGTCCAAGATGTCCACCCTGGTAGAATAAATTCTAACTGCAAATTACACTGAAAGAATAGGTGTGCAATAGCTCTGTGTCTTGGGCTGGGACTTTATACCTTGTGTTGGTCCTGTAACTGTAAATATCAAATAGAATGTGATTTGATCTGCATCAGAAGAGTGCAGTCCCTATGTTAAAGTGGTTTGTAAAGCCATTGCCCCCCATTCCAGCTCATTTACCTCTTTCCCTTACCTAATTACACATGGAAATCTGTGTTGGAAACGAGTGTTAAGACAAGCTTCTAACAGAATTTTACTCTGGGTTTTGTAGTTTGCCTTTTCGATAGTTGTAATAAATCCTGCTATGCCAGGTCTAGCTGGTTTACCTTTCCTCCTACTGCACTGTGATCTCTGAACTTGAATATATTTTGAAATCAACCTCTCAGGGAGACAGAGGAGGTCAATCCAGTCATTTGCTTTGGTTTAAGAAAACTGCCAGCTGTAGATTCAAATTAACTTTTATTCTTTCCATTCAGCCTGGGTGACAGAAAACAGAGTACAAGTTCCTTCTGATTTCACTGATACAAATCAGCACTACTAGTAACTATTATTTCACTGTAGCCACAGTTAAAATGTTAAACTGTTAAGATTTTGCATTTTATTTATTTATTATTTATTTAAAATGCTTTCTTTTTGACATTAAATTTTTAATAATTTAACTTATTAATATAATTATATATGTTTATATATATAAAATCATAGTTTAAATGTTAAGCATCATTAGCTGATGTTAAAAACAGCTAAAGATGCACAACTAATGCTATCAAAAAAAATATAAAGCTATCCTGAGTTGCAAATATTTTGGTGCTTCTTACCATACAAAAGTTTAGTTTGTCTTCTTTTTACTAGTGCTGTCTCTGGAGATACAGTCATTGCTATTCTGAGCCTCCTGACCCTTTTTTTTTGGTCTCAGTACCTGGAAGGGCAGTCCTAGGACACATTTTACATGGATGTTTTAAAAAAAAATGAAAAGTCTGAAGCCTGTTACTCTTATAATCACAATTTCAGTTCAAATACAAATTACTTAGAGCTTAATAACCTTTGAGGCAGAACACCCTGGTATTTCTGCAGAGAAGCACCTACCTAGTTATCCCTGGGATTGCAGAGATTAATATTCCAAACCTTAGCTGCACTGCAATAAAATAAAGCAGCAAACACCCTCTTCCCCAACTCAGTCAGGGAACAGAAGAAATCTTCCCTCTGCAAGAGCAGAGGTTTTCAAGGCAGTGCTGGGAAGCTGGGCTGAGCGCCAGCCAATAAAAGCTGTTTTCCATCCTTGGGGCACTCCCAGCCTATCTATGGATGGCATAGTGCACAAAAAGTGGCTTTTTCACCTGGGGGAAGGTTTGTGGCAGGAGGTACGTGTTTGCAGGAAAAGCCTTGGTGGGAGGGGAAGCAGTAGGAGTTGTGGTAGGTAGGTGCTGAGTTGAAGCTTTGATAAGTGTTTTAGTTTTTAGCATTTTGGCTTTTTTGGGGCTTTTTTGCTGTGATATATGTCTGTGGCTGAGGTGTTTGAAGGGGTCATTCCTGTAAGTAGAATGAAGCTAAGGAAAGTATTTTTAATGGAATCAGAGAGCTACTTAATTGACTTATTTTTCCTGTAGTAACTGTGATATAGGAGGCACTTTGCACATATGTAACACTCCAGAAGTAATTCATGCTAGAAAGGAATGTATTATTTGAAAATTACTTATAATGAGGCTATTGTATCACTTTAATATTCAGTGGGAAAGGAACACAAAAGGTTTTTTCTAGAGTTTTATCTCCTACCATCCAAATTCTGCTTTGGAGAATGTGCTAGAGTGTTCTCCCAGACTTCTCAACTATAAGCTGAAGTTTTAAGAACTTTAATTTAGTGTAACTGTTTTGTTTTAAGGTTGTTTTCCCCCCATTTTAACGAGCTGTCTGGGAGAACTGAAGTCTGTTTTATGTACATATCAATCCAGTGAACACAGAAATCTGTGGTGTTACCATCTTCTATCAAACAGGAAAGAAAACTGAGCGAATCCATCTCCAATTCAGCTCTGCTTTGCAGAACATATGGTGTTCCTTTTTAATTAAGCAACACATAATATGCAAAAGAACATAGTCTAGCCAATGGTACCAAAACAATAACATGTAATTAAAGGAATACCAAAAATATTCACTGTAGCTGTGGACCTTGAGGCCCTAGGAAGAGACAGCTGCTGAAAAGTGACTACAGGAAGGTTAAGGTAAAAGAGAGAAGTGTTGGAATCCTCCCATACACCTGCATTCGGAACTAGAAGCCAATCACATCCTTGTTATGCACTGTACTAGTGGTAGGCCTTGCACTTAATTTTTAAATGAATTAATGACTATATCTATCTGAGAAATTTCTAGCTTCTTCTAACATTCTCACTAGAAATGCCAAAGCATCAGGCTTGGAATATGTTTCAAGGCTCTACTTATTAATCCTTTACAAAGTTATGTATGATTTTACTGTTGAAAACTTTCTAGTATAAACTAGAAAAGAACAAGATGGCAGATAATGTACAGAGATTTTTTTTCACTAAATCACATCAATTATATCAGCAATTTTATCATCACTCCCTTGTTTGCTAAGAGGGTGTTGGTGTGGAGTGAGAGGTGTAGTAGATAATAAACAGCAGTATCTTCCTTCAAATCATGCTGAATTTGGAGAGAGAAATCTCAGTAGCTAATGTGGGGTACTAGGCACACTGCAAATAGACACATTAATAGTCAAACGAAAAAAATCCCTCATTTATCCAAAATAACACATTTTTTTGACAGGAATTGAAAATGGTCTTGATTATCCCTCAATCTTTTGTTACCCAAATGTACTCAACATCCCATATTTCACCTGGGTAATTGAAGTTTGAGTTGATACTATTTAATGAGGCAGAAGACTTAACTTTTTCACCTCTCATTCACATTTTAGGATGGATCAAAGGAAACCAAAGTGAGGAATACATAATTGAAATCCCATTTCTTTCTCTCCCTGATCCACCTGCAAACACCACACTGGTGATGAAAGCACTTCAATAAGTGGTTGTGTGCAGCAACACATTTTACTGCAGATAATCTTTCCTTTGAAGGAAAACCTTTACATTCTTAGGTCCTTTAATAGAAAACAATATCATGGGACACCAGCCATGGTTTTTCAGGTTGGTTTTGTGATGTTTGTTGTTTTTTTTTTTTTTGTTGTGGGGTTGGTTTGTTTGCTTGTTTGGGTTGGTTTTTTTTTAGTTTAATCAAATTTCTTCCCAATTATCTCCACAGGATGGCTTGATAGTAGAAAACATGCATGATCTTCCTTACACAGTGTGTCCTGGGCCTGAAGTCACTGCAGCAATGACAGTCATTGGTGCTGCAGTGAGAAAAACCTGCCCTCATCTTGCTCTGGGTGTCCAGATCCTCTGCGCAGCAAACCAACAAGCAATAGCAGTTGCTCTTGCTGCAGGTAACCAAGGACTCCCTGGTGTTTGCTTAGGGCATTTATTCCCTGCAGGTTGTGCTTTGTACTGCTGTAGGTCCTGTGAAAAAGGAGAGGAGGGGGGGGAAAACTCACCCTACCCTGAAAAAGCAGAAATTAGATTGAGAGAGATGCTACCTTGATTGTAATAGATGATCCTTGCTCACTGCTTCCCTTGGAGGCAGCTAAACATCCCAAGGCTGCTGCTGCAGCTTTCTAGGTGAAGCCTGTCTAGATGTAATGATTACTTTAAACCTACTCATGTCTAAAAGCTTCCTTTGGTGTAACTCTATTTACTTCAGTTCAAGTCCATTTCAGCATCAATTTAACCTGCTGTGGTTAACATCCTGTTTCAGCATCTAATTAGATGTTGTTGCTACTCCTGTTATTCATTAAAACTAAGTTTTCATTGCTTTTTTTTGCTTTAAATGAATGGATGGAATGCAGCTTTATATGGAGTAACAAAAACTGGAGTGTGCAGCTAGCCCAGCTACTTAGAATTAAATTGCATTTGGGTGAATTAAATAGGAATTAATCTGTCTTTGTTGCATGAACCCTGGACTTGCTAACCTGTCTGCTCCTGCTGGAGCAATTTTAGTTTTTCATAGGTAACATTCTGTGATTGAAAACCAGAAGCTGGTTTCATATGGAAGACCTGCACTTCCTAAATACCTCACAAACTGAGGTTTAATGCCTGGTGTTGTCAGTACAGTTGTGCATTTTTGAATGTACAAATCTGATAAACAGGCAGAATTTAGGAAGGATGGGACAATAAAAGGTGCTGCTGTTAATTGTAAACCCTACCCCAGGTCGAGTCAATGAGGCTAATTTATCTGCACTGGCAGTTGGAATTTTGTTGAATGTGTTCTGAAAATAAATTAATTTTTAATGCATTCATTCTTAAATTCATATTTATTTTTTTTTCTTGGGGGAATTCTTGTTAGTAGATGTATTTAGAACTCTGATTTCTTTTGACTGCTTAAAAATCTGAAGTGGCTGTTTTCTGGCTTCTTCATGGACTGACAAAATCCACTTTTTATGGCTGCAGCAGAACCTATCTGAACACCTAAAATCATGCTAACAATCTTTTAGTTTTTAGGGCTTTTATGTGTGTAGGATACTTGCAGTACACAGGCATTTGCCAAAATATTTACACATCTTTTTTTTTTTTTAGAGCAATAATCAAACTGTTAGTGAGTTATGCATCCTTTGAGCAGCAAAACTGATCCCTAATTAAGGGATACAGGTGGGAGCAATGTATTTCTCTTTCAGCAATTATTAATGAGGGAGGGAATTCCTGGAGGGATTGGGTTTTGCTCAGCTCTACTACTGTTCTGCACTATTTGCTCTGTAACTGGAGAACACCAGTTAGGAAGGGCCAGTGTTTAATGCATTTCATTGCACTTCTCTCAAAATGATTGCCTCAAGTTCACTGAACAGGAAAGCAAAAGGAAAAGAAAATCACTTTTGGCAAAAGCAGAGTAAAGGGAGTGCTACTTTGGAGGTATCAAATCATTGAGTAGCTTTTCTGTAGCAACTTGGTGACTTTTAAAGTCAATATATTTTTAATAGGTGGTTGTTAATAAAACAAGCTGTGTGCTTTCACTACAAAAAAAAAAAGCCTTGCTGCAGGTGTTTTAGCTAAAAAGCACATGTAGCATCTACTGCTATTCTGCAGTCATTTCACTTTCCCTGTGGAAATTCCTGTCTTTGGTAGAAGTTGTGAATAGAACTGCACAGGGAAATCAGAAATGGTCTCTAGGTGAAGGTAATGATTTTATTTTGTAAAGGGGGGGAAAAAAAATCAGCAAACTTAGTGTGACTATAAGGAGCTCAACATCAGCAACATGTGGTTATGCTAATAAATATGTGGGTAACAGGTGAAATTACTGTGTTTTTTGTTAACATTTGACAAGGTGTTTGGTAAATCTGAAAACAACAGTAAGTCAGGATGAGACATCTGAGAAGACTGAGAATTTTTTGGCACTTCCCAGATTCCCAGAACGTTCAGGATTGGAAGGGACCTCAAAAGATCCTAGAATCCAACCCCCCTGCCAGAGCAGATTCAGCTAGATGAGGTCACCCAGGAACAGATCCAGGTGGGTTTGGAATGTCTCCAGAGAAGGAGACTCCACAACCCCTCACTTTTGAGTGTTAGCCCACTCAAAAATCAGTTTTGCTGTTGCCACTGCTTGAGACTGGGCTGGCCACTAAACAAATGATAGATGCTTTTTATTAACACCTCTCCCTTTTTGAATGGGATTAATGGAGAAAGATTTATGGGTTGGAGAAATTATAATACCCAAAAAAGCTTTAATGAAATAATGATAATTAGAAGACAATAATATTAATAAGAAAGATAATGAAATAGATACAAATAATACAAACCCAATACTGAACTCTATTCTAGAGTCTGGCTGAACTCATGGGAGATAGGAAGAGGATTCTGGAACTGGATTGAACTCACAGACTGGGATTGAAGGCATAGGAATGGACAAAGCCCTTGGATGCCAGCTGCAGGAGAGAGCTTGACCCTTGGGATCCCTCAGTTTTATGCTGAAGATTATGGGCTGGAATCCCTTGGTCAGTTTGGGCTCACCTGTCCTGCCTGCTCCTCCCTGCAGGTGCAGCCTTTTTTCTTATGACCCTTCCACACAAGATTCAGCAGTGACCTTGGTTTCTCCAGGAGCAAATATAAGCAAGAGCTTTTCTGCACACCAGCCCTTAGGGGTAACTATAAACATCAAGTGCTATCACTTCTAAAAGCAGTTTTTCTGCCTGCAAAAATAGGCTGTTAACTTCAGAATGTGCACTCAGAAGAAACTTGGCTGCAAAAGAATATTACTGACTGGAGAATTGGTTCTGGTTTAGCTCAGTCCAGGAGAATTATACACAAATATTGGGGGGGTTTAATATTAAAGTTCTCTGCTGCTCATTTTTTTTTGGTACTCATACAGGCATTTTAATTTAAAATACAGTAATGTCCCTAAGGAACCATAGACTTCAAAACAGAGATAATCTAGAATACTACAGTTTTGTAGTTATATTTTTGACTGGAAGCCATCTTAATCTCACATATTATTCTCAGAAAAACAACCCTTCTTAATAGTTCATTTTAATGACATCCTCCAAAGACTGTATTATCTTCCTTCCTCAAATACTCTTTGTGGAGAAGCAAGTCAGAATTTGTTTGCCAGGGTTGCTTTTTCAGTTGGTTCATTATTAACAGGTGTACTGTGTGGTTTTTAGAGGTGTATAATTTCCTGTTTGTAGTTTCTGATTTAATTAACTACATCTGCTTGATGTTGAAACAGATGCACATAAGAAGGTTCTATGAGAAAAATCTCCCTGATTTTTGTTCAGCAGGTATCACTGGCTGTCATTTCACAGTCCTTAGGAACATCTACAATATGCTCTGATATCTGGGTCAGGTTTTAAGCAGTGTTTGGTTTTTCCTTATTTATCAGTGTCTTTTTTTTTTATTCCTGAAGTCAGCCATTGTGTTAATTCCATGTACTCGTGGTGTTTGTTGTTGAGCTGCTTCCAAATTACATGGCTTTTCTTTCATGGGAAGTTTGCTAATGATGAAGCTTTATTCATATTAGAGGTGATAGAGTCTGTCAGGGCAGGTCTTTGCAGAGGAGATGCAGGGAGTACAGACTGGGGACACTCCCTTTATCATCTCCCACATTCTGCATGCTCTGTTACCAACGTGCAGCACTGATTGAGAAGAAATAACTGGCTCATCATTAACCTGATGGAGACAAAGTTAATGGGGAGAAGGATTTCAAGAGAAAAAAAAATGCCATTGTGGAATATTGGCCTGGCCATCTGCTGAGCTGCAAGGCATGGAACAGCTGTCCTTCTAGAGATGCACAGCAACACTGCTGATATTCCAGGTACCCCCTCACTGCTGTGTCTTGACTCCACAGGGTGGAAAACCTGAGCACTGGGTGAGCCTGTTACACTCCTTAGGAATCTGGGCTTAGTTTTTCATTTTATCTTCTCTCAGATTTCAAATAGTTCAGTTGGAAGGGACTTAAAATAATCATCTAGTACAACTGTTACTCCACCTGACTGTGAAGCTCTCCTTTTTTTTTCCCTGAAGGATCATGTTAGTGAAATCCCACTGAATTAGCCTTCATCAAGGATAGTGACACAGTTGATAGTGATGCAGAGAGGCTTTGGATCAGCAGATATCCCAGGTACCCTGCTACTCCCATGTCTTTTAGGAACACACCCTTGCTGTCTGACTGTTGCTTTTCCTCATCCACCAGCAGAGAGTTCTTCCATGAAAATCCATTTGCTACAGCCCATGATGCTACTTAGGTAGGGATAAAACTGTATACTGATTTTTGTTGTTGTTTGTTCTTTTTTTTTCTATGAAAGCAGTAACTCCTAGTTCCCAGCTCCTTTTGACCTCATAGCTGATAAAGGTTCTCAATGGTTACATCTAGTTCCCTGGTTTGGGGTGATAAAATGCAGTGATACACACATTTGCAGCAGCATTTAAGGTTAATAAAGTGACAGTGTTGTTTCCTTCATCAACTCAGGCTTGTAATATTTTCTCATCCAGCAAAAGAAGTGTTTCAGTTTGTCTTTTTTTGCTTCTTTTAATCATAAATTATCATGGGAAGGAAAGAAAATACTCAATTTTCTCCTCTACAATTGATAGACCTTCACAGCTCTTTAGGTAAAGCTGTTTAAGTGGGAATAAAGTGGAATAACTCTTATTTTTGAGAAAAAAAAAAAAGACAATCTGTAGTTACTTGAGCAGGCCCTGCAGCAGCTGGTTACTTGATTCCATGTTCTTAATATAGTCTTGAAGTTCTGTTTATTAGGTTTCATTGGAAATTTCCTGTTCTTGTTTTCCAGTGAGATTACAAAAATTTTTTGTTCCCATATAAGCCAGGAATGGGCCTGCCTATTAACTATTCAAAGGCAATTACCTTTCAACTTGCCAAATGTGAAAGCAAGCAATTGTATCATTCTTACCATTTTATGAGCATAAAAATGAATTCATTAGCAGAATCTGATTATGGCTTCATAAAACAGAAGGGTAATGTTTGGTGCCTGCAATTATTACACTTGGTTAAAATTAGGATTTCACAGGCCCCCAAAACCCAGCTAGGTTGTGCAGCCTTCTTAAGCAAAGTGATGGATTCAGGTGTTTTCCAGAGGAAGACAAGTTGGGAAAGAAGAACTCCAATGAAAGAGCAACTGGAAAGAAGGAAGAGACTCCCATCAATGACTCTTTTTGGAGGGAAGTGTTCAGTTTTAGCTAAGATATTGCTATTTTTTTTTTTCAGGTCTTGATTTTATCCGTGCTGAAGGGTTTGTGTTTTCTCATGTTGCTGATGAAGGGATTATAAATGCCTGTGCTGGAAACCTGCTACGATACAGAAAACACATTGGAGCAGAAAACATCCAGATTTTTGCTGATATTAAAAAGAAACATAGGTAAATACAAGCAGTATTTTCTGTAAATATGGATGTAATCATGATATATTTTTTCTATTTCCTGATATTTTTTTTTTCAATGCCTGTTTAGTATCAGGGAAGTTAATAATACAGGGGGAACTTTATTGTTCATGGAGTTCAAGCAAGGTCTTGCAGCCCTATTAGGGGATATGTTTAAAAATAAACTTACACCTGCAAGCTGCAGGTTGCTGCATCTGTGAAGCTTGCAGCTGTTTAACCTTCAGGATGAATAGATGCAAGCTGGAAAAATTTTGCCTTTTTATTAGGAGGGATTCTGGATACCTGTGTGTGTGCCTGTTACATTTAAAGAAATTTTGTTTCTGGAGGCTAGGAATCCAAGCTTGCTTTTAGTTATGCAAGCAGTTGCCATAGAAAAGCATCCAAATCATAATATTTTGGCATTTTAAAAAGCTATTCTTTTTTCTCCTTCCTGCCAATAATATTGTTTTCCTCTACTTAAATCAGTGCTGTCTATGTACAGATTATGTTTTATGACTATCAAACAGAAGGAACTTATGACAGATGAATCCAGTTTCTTTGCTGCTGATACTTTATCATAGCTGTCACATGGTACTTTCAGCTATTTAGATGTCACTCTTTAGGTTTTTTTCCCCCAGAACAACTGCTCAAGTGTAATGTATTATACATGCTAAATAACCTAATTAAAAAGTGTGTACACTATGTAGGTAATCATTAGAATAACCAAGTCTGGAAGATCTTAAATACCTAATAAGCAGGTAGCACATTTCAAAATAGGAAGGAAGCAATTCAGGGTTGTCAAAGTAAGCTTTTAAAGTCCTTTCAGAGTGGTTTATTTTTTATTACTTCTTGATATATATGTATGTGCATATATATAAAGAAAAAGGCATGCATTAGACTTTTTTTGGTATGAAAAATCAATTGCATCATTCAATGATTTCTTTGTCTTGACAACTGATGAATTGATATTTGAGTTATAATTCCTATTACTCAAAGGGTTTGCTTTAAGGAAAGAAAATGTTTTTGTTTCAGGTAAGTTCTTAAACTGAGAATGAAATGTCCAAGGACTTGTTGGTTGAGTTTATTATGCCTGCCACTGAGAGCAGCTATCCTGCTTTTTAACTGGGGAGGAACTACTTCTGTAGCCTACTTGTTGTGCTACTGCTACCCTCCTGTGCCAGCTGTTGCCCTTCCAGACTGATCCAGGAAAGCCCAGTGCAGCTTGGTGGCCACAGGCATTAAGTTGAAATCCAGAAGCAGCAAAGTCAGGTGTTGACCTGGCAACAGCTGGAATTCCTTTGGAGCTGAGAACCACTGAATGAAAAGCTGCTGTTGCTCTAGGTTTGGGACAAAGGGCCTGTGTCACATCTCAAGGCTGGGTGCAGGTAACTGCTGTTTGCTCTGTAAAGTGATTCCTGTCATTATGTCCGAGGCAATAACTGTGCTTCCTGTTAGTTGGCCTTGTGAAGCCAAGCAGAGGGTGTGAGCTCTGTGCCAGGCACCAGAGGCTGCACATCCACAACCCCCACTGAAGTGGGAGAGCTGCGTGTGCGACGCTGCTGGAATCCAGGTGCTGCACACTGGCAGCAGCAGCTGTCTCAGCTGGCACTCGTGGGTCCCAGCAGCTGTTTCTTGGAGACGGGAGCCCCAGAGCACCAGGCAGATCAATCCCAGTTCCCTGAGTGGAAAAGGTTGGGTTGTTTTTCCCTCTCACTCCGATGTTACCTCTCGGTTCAAAGCGGGGCGCTCCCCCTCACTCCCAGAGCCTGCCTTGGGTCTCTGCCGGCGGGGAAGGTGAAGAAACACCTTCAGCAAGCTGGAGAAGATGTGTGTGCTGCCAGTAACCACGGGCTGTGTCCCTGCTGTCCCCAGTGCTCACGCCCTGACCGCAGACGTCAGCGTGGCCCAGACGGCGGCGGCCACCCAGCTCTTCCTGGCAGACGGGGTGGTGCTGACGGGCGCTGCTACCGGGCTGCCCGCCGACCCGCGGCAGCTGCAAGGTGAGAGCTGCTGGGTGAAGGCTGGCTAACGGGCAGGGGATTGGCTTCTGGGTGAATGAAGAAGGAAATCTATGCTGTTCCTTAAGTGGGGGTGAGGGGAAGGAAACTTGCTGCAGGGTTTGATTGAATGCAGCAGGATATGATTGAGGTATTACTGGGATTGTCTGTCATAGAGTGGTAGGGGGTGGAAGGGACCTAGAAAGATCATTGAATCCAACCCCACTGCCAGAGTAGGATCACCTGGACCAAGTCACCCAGGAACATATCCAGGGGGGTCTGAAATGTCTCCAGAGCAGGAGACTCCCCAACCTCCCTGGGCAGCCCCTGCCAGGCTCTGGCACCCTCACTGGGAACAAGTTTTTCCTTGTGTTTCCCCTCAACCTCTTGTGCTCCAGCTTACTCCCATTGCCTCTTGTCCTGTCACTGGATGACACTGAGCAGAGTCTGGCTCCATCCTCCCTACACTCACCCTTAACATACTCATAGACATTGATGAGGTGTCCCCCCCAGTCTCCTCCAGGCTAAAGAGCCCCAGCTCTTTCAGCCTCTCCTCAGCAGGGAGATGCTCCACTCCCTTCAGCGTCTTGGTGCCCTGAGCTGGACTCTCTCCAGTAAATCTCTGTCTTTTCTGAACTGGGGTTCCCAGAACTGGACACACTATTCCAGGTGGGGCCTCAGCAGTGCAGAGTAGAGGAGGAAACTGCCATGTGTTTTTAAACAACAACTTGGTAGGCTAAAAATTAAATTGAAGCTTTTGCAACACTGAATGACACTGAGGATTCACCAGAAAAGAATCTAAAATTATGTAAAAAGAAGTAGGTTGTTCCATTTCTAAAAAGTCTGAATATAAAGAAAAACTTCTCAATGGCCTTACTAGGAAGCTAACTATAAATCTTTCCACTGAAGTGTTGAGCATGTTAGCAGAGTGAATTGTATTCAACTTATTAGATGATCAGGGTCAAAAACATAGTTGCTGTAGATACCTGAACCGCAAACATCCTTTGAAATAACATGTACTCATTCAGTGTTTTCAGGGGTCTATCTATATATCTACATGCTTAACAGCATTTAAAAAGAATGCTGAACTTGTTAAAGGAGTTCTTATTTCATAGATTTTAAACTTTCTGCCAAATAATAGGTTATAAATTACTACTATCACTAACATTAAAAAGAAAATCATGAGCTGAATATGGAGCTTTGAATTATTTGGGTCTTTTTGTATAGTAAACTAGAAATGATACCTGGAACAGGTGACCCTTAGAAATAGGCTGCTTTCAGAGACTGAAGCAATGTGTTCATCTAGAGCTTCATCCCTGCCTGCAATTAATATCCCCATCACTCTAGTGCAGATTAAATCATTTTTACAAAAGGATTTGGTAAGTTTTAGGGCAAAATCCTCAGTGAAATTCTGCTTTCACATGAGCACATGAAACCTCCACTGATTTCCTGCAGCAGAGAGCAAAACCTGACCTCTAGAACCATCATTTTCTTTGCTTCTTTGGTTTTGTTCTATTGCAGGACTCCAACGACACCATGGCTTCTGCTTTTCTTCCCTGTGAACAAACATGTCAGTCTCTGTCTTGTTCTCTTTCTGGGTCCAAAGAACAGAATGAATCTGCATTGGCAGCTGTAATGAAATACACATTAATTTTGTGTTTGGATTTGTGCTAAAAAAACAAGAGTGTGCAGCTCATGGGCTGATTTTACTGAGGTCACAGTGGTTTGGATGTTACCAAGCTCTTTCCTGAAAAGCATGTTGGCTTAAAATAGTTAAGAGAAGAACTGAAATCAGTATTCCAAGCTACAAGGAAATGACAAATAAAGCACATCTATGTCAGCTGATTCTTAAAAGGAATCAGGACTCCAGTACAAAGTTGGTGTTGATGTGAATGAGATTTTGCATTTCACAAACGTCTGCAGCCCTGAAGTGCTGTGTTACAGTGATACACACAACTGGGCATCTTTCATCACACTGCAAAGCATCTCTTGAAAGAAGAACCAGGAGACAGATGAGGTTTTTGACATGTCTCTCTTTTCAGCTTTCTCGTGCAGTAATAGAGAAGCTGCTTTTTTTTTTTGCCTGTCTTTGTGTTGAATTGACTGATTTGTGAAGGGGTGTGGAGAATCAGAGTTTCCCTGTCAAGACAGATGTGAGTTCAGTAAGGTTTTGTTTGTAGTTTGTGTTGCTGCCTTCTCAAATGCAACCATCAGCATCTCTCCTAGCAGAGGCTGGCAGGGCTCCCTGGGCACACCTCAGTGCCAGCTCTGAAAATCAGACTTCAAGTCATTAAGGAGCAGGAATTACAGCTTAGCATTTTGAATTACTATTAATTTCTTTAATAAACCCTATTTCCATTTAGAAGGCTATAGGAGTTGGTTCCAGTTTGCTGCACTGGGAATTCATTCTTTGGTTGGAGAGTGAATCTCTCAGGTTTTCTCCTTGGCTGCAACACCTGCTTCACCTCCAGGCTGCACTGCAAGTGACCTGAGCTTTGTTACTGGTGTGAAGCAAACTGGCTTGGCTGAGCAACCAGTGGGGAATGGGGTACCTCCTGAAGCTGGTGGAGAGTAGCTGAGCAAGTTATGGGCACCTTAGTGTGCTTAGTTTTACATTCTCTTTGCCATTGTTTTCAAGCTAGGAGCATTTGGCCTTTATTTCTTGTAAGTTGTGCATACCATAGATCAAGTGCTTTCATTGTGCTTTGTGACCCAGCACTGTTTTAATCTGATTTTTTTTGAAGCCATGGCTGCAGCTGGGCTGTCAGAAGCAGGAGCACAGTGCCCTCTAGTTACAGCTTCCTGAAACAGAAATGTGCAACTTGGGGAAACTTCAGCATCTTGTTGCTTTAACATCACAAAACTGTCTCTGTCTGTGTCAAAAAGAAACCAATCACAAGAAGAAAACCACGAGTGTTCAGAGACATCTTGACAGGGACTGAACATTGCCATGCAAAAATGGATCCTGCTGCTGCTGCTTTTTCTCCTGTTAGAATCTTCATTAACACAGCAAATAGACAAATCACCTTCTACTAATCAACTTGAGGCCTTGATGTGCTTGGAAATGACATGAAAGTGGCATCTGTAGCATGTTGAATGAGGTAACCCAGTCTCACTGCAGGCTGAGCACTGCCAGTGCCATTCTGCACAGTGCCCACCTGACTAAACCAAACCTCCAGCACAGATGTGTGTGGATTCCTGTGCCATGGGTGGATGGCAGCAGGACTTGGATACCTTGCTGCTTTGGAAAACTCTTATTTTTCAGGTTTTAATTAATTTAAAATACATATATAGTTTTGCAGCAGTCTCAGGTTTCACTGTTTTTTCACTCTACCTAGCAGGGCTGTGAGCTGTTGTCTCACACCCCTGTGAGCATGCTCTGTTTAATTCTTTGGCTCTTCATTTTCTCTGCTGATGTGAAATGATCTGAAAACAACTACCTGCTAATGTGCCTTGTGTGTTTGTTGTAAAACCAAATATTGACTTGGAACACAGTTCTTCTGGGAATACAGGAAAGTGCTGGTGCACAAACCCATGGTCAGTTGTTGCACCTTAATGATGCATCAGTATCAGAGATGAGATTTCTAAGAGCATCCAGATAATATAGAAATCTGATTTTTTTTTTTTCNCTGTATCTCACCAACTGAAGCAATTTGTATGCTTTTAAAGGTCAGAAATAATGCCTCTCAGCTTTTCTCTAAGGGATGAGGGTCTCTTAGGATGGTCAGTTTGAAATGAAAGGATGAGAAGGATGCTTAGTGACTTGAACTGGGATTTTGAAATAGTTTTGTTTTTCCCAGAGCTAGACAATACTCCTTATCTGTGGGGAACCTTTCCATGGTGGAAGCAGCCATCTCCCTTTGGTTTTATTCTAACAAAGTGAACTATGGTAGCCAAGCCATAGCTCAGCTTCTGCACAGTCAGGTCTGTCAGGATGCCTTCATTTCACAGCAAACATCATCACCTCACCCATGGACTGAAATCCACCCCTGTGTGTGAGGGAGCAAGTGGAGCTGTAATTTTCTGAGGCTTATTCTGANTTTCAGTAACAATGTTATAAATAACTAAAAATGATCCTGCTTACAGCAACAAAAAAGACTAAGAATATAAAATATGCATGGAAATAACTATAGTTTAATCATATATGTATGATCCATCTGATTTGATTACCATTTTTCAATAGGGACTCTGTGGAATGGTTTTATTTCTGTGTTAAAATGTTTGTTAGAAGGAGTTATTGTTCCTAGATGAAAAAAAGGTAGGGCATGTGACTTCAAGAGCATTTTAATTGATCCTCTTTCTTTGCTGAAGTAGGAAGGTGATAAATAATTAGTCTTCCCTGAAGCATAATTAATAAGTTAGGCTTCTGATGAAACTTCATTTAAACAGTGTTTTGAAGCAGACTTTTCTATGTTGCTCATCTGCTTTCCCTAGTTCCTTGAAGCTCTAACCATCTTACATCAGCTTCTCACCAACTGAAGCAATTTGTATGCTTTTAAAGGTCAGAAATAATGCCTCTCAGCTTTTCTCTAAGGGATGAGGGTCTCTTAGGATGGTCAGTTTGAAATGAAAGGATGAGAAGGATGCTTAGTGACTTGAACTGGGATTTTGAAATAGTTTTGTTTTTCCCAGAGCTAGACAATACTCCTTATCTGTGGGGAACCTTTCCATGGTGGAAGCAGCCATCTCCCTTTGGTTTTATTCTAACAAAGTGAACTATGGTAGCCAAGCCATAGCTCAGCTTCTGCACAGTCAGGTCTGTCAGGATGCCTTCATTTCACAGCAAACATCATCACCTCACCCATGGACTGAAATCCACCCCTGTGTGTGAGGGAGCAAGTGGAGCTGTAATTTTCTGAGGCTTATTCTGATATTTTGTCTTCTTTTGAAGCCAGGTAAAGGGTCATAGAATAAAGTGAATGCATACTTCCTATAGGGAAAAATAGTTTGGTTTTTTTTGTTCCATTAGCATTAATAGAAAGAGATGATCAGTACTATCTTTTACTTTCTGGGCAGCCAGCTGGAGCTATCAGTGGAGTTGCTATGACCACTGCTTGCTTCCTACTTCTGAGCCCTGACTTGAATCATGAAGCAGAGAGCACATTCCTTTTCCATTCCTTGGGAATAAGGGCCTTCTTTCTTCACTGAAGGTCTTCTAGTTGTCCCCATAGCATAAATCCAGCAAGGAGCCCTGGCAGAAATGCACCCCATTATTGTGCTTGATACCTGAAGAATTGTAACAAGCACAGCTCTGAACAGCTCCCCAGACTTGCAAAAAAAGAATGGAAACAAGAATGGCACCTGATTCTTATTTTTTTTAAATTAAATTTTAATTTAATTTAAATTTAAAGAGGGGTATGGTTGTAGTACCAAGAGCCAATATCTTCCATAGCACTGAAGCTGTCCTCCAGTACATGGCTAAGAATATTGTTCTGCCATGTTTCATACAACAACAGAATTCAAAATGAGTTTTTTTTTTCTTAGCTATTCAGAGTTCAAGATGTTTTTTCTGCAAAAAGAGTTTAATTCTATAGTAGAAGTGATAAATCGTTGTGAGTTTCTGGTGGTTGTTAGTTTCTTGCTCACCTTTAGTGTTGAAAAAGTATGCAAATTAATCTTGATAGAGTTTCAGAGCTGAGACTTCACCCTCATTTTGGCTCTTTTCTCTTCAGAGGTGAAACATGCTGTGAAGATTCCTGTGCTGATTGGGTCTGGAGTGACTCTGAAGAACATGAGGAATTATTTGGATGCAGATGCTCTCATAATTGGTTCGTATTTCAAGAAAGAAGGTTATTGGGCAAACAGAGTTGATCCTGACAGAGTAAAGACATTTATGGAGCACATAAGTCAACTGAGAGACTGAGTTTTGCTGGGTGTCTTAAGTGCAGCATGAAGCATTGTGCAGAATTAACACACAGTGTGCTTTATTAAGCCCAGCATTAAGTGAAAACACCCAGCATCCCCATAACCAGCTGGGAAACCCCATAACACTTCACCATCAACTGCTGCTCTGGTCTTGGTTTCTAGGCAGCACACTTCTGTGGCACTCAAAACCATCACCCATGCAAAACCAGTTCTCCCAAGGCTTGTGTAATGTGTTCTCTCCTGGAAGGAAAATGCTTATGGAGTTTTGGAATTTGTGGTAGATATTCATCACAGGTGAGCTGAGTGTTTGTCTTGCCTCTGAGTACAATAGGATGCCCTAAGTTTACAGCTAAGAGTGTTGTAAATTGGGCAAGTTAATTAGCCTGTTGGTTTTCCCCATCTGTGAAATGATGATAATAGTACCTACATCACATGGGGGTTGTAAGGTATAATAAATGAATGTACAACACTTTCATCTTCTCAAATGAAGGGCTTTATTAAAGTTCAAGATCATTATTTTTTCATTAGAATTGTGCATTTATTACCAAAACGTAGTAGTTGCATAACATACAAAAATAAGATAATTGGGAAATTGATTTACTTACAATACTGATTAGACAACAAATGTAAATAATTACTTCTGAAATAAAGTTGGAATTTGGTCAAAACGGGTTTGCAAAAATTGGACATTTTAATAAAGGTTTCTTGTTATTTTTCAGCAAGTTACTGCACCTTTGTACATCTCCAGACTAATGTTATCATGCTAATGTTAAAAACTGCCAGGTTCCTTCCAGTTCACAAGGTGTAATTATGATGGAAACCTTTCTCCCAAAGCCAACAGGTAAACACAGATTTTAATTCTTCAGGTCAAAAAGGTGTGTGTGTGGGGGAAATATGACAGTCTTAGTGAGAGATTCCCCTTGAATTTGATCTTTCAGTGCTAAGGAAGTTTAAAATAACACAAAGAATACCTGTTATGCTCTGGCTGTATAAAATGTGAGCATATGTTTTCATTCCTTGGGACTGGGAGCTGAGTTCATCCTCTGGGATCCCTCTCTCTTTCCTTGACATCTATGCATCAGGCTCCTGCTGATGCTAATGAAAGTGAGATTGTAGATATCAAAGCAAGTATGCCAATGTGGGTTTTGTGTCAGCTGGCAGAGTGCCCATGTTTCTCTGAACAGAAGATACATCCTCCTTCCAAAGGGAAAAAAGGTTTTCAAGAAGTTGAGTTTCTTTAGGATAATGGAGATTCCACAGCATGAGGATGAGATTGGCTTCTCCTGATTATTTTTTTAAATAAAATTGTTTTATTTATTTAAAGCCTTGGCATCCTTTAGGAGGAAAAGGGAGAGAAGCAGCTGTTTCAATGCACAGAAATCCTTTCAGGTGCTTGTTTCTTGTGGCTGATGTTACTTTTTCCAAGTCCACACTTACAGAGCTGTTTTAATCTGCTGGGTGGTTGGACTTCCATCAACACCAACAGTTCTGTGCCCAGTTTCTCCTGGGCCAGTAGGAGCATTCATGTGGCCTCACATGGATCAGGAAGCTGATCAGATCAGCTGGAAGTTGACTCAGTCTTGTACCAGACACACTTGATGGGGGAGGAAATAAAGTGCAGGTCATCTTCCTCATGCCTTGCATCTGCAGCTCTACCTCTAAGCTGCTGCTTCTAGGCAGTGCAATCATTTGAGGGTCATGAGGATACTTTTTACATCTGTATTCCACACACTCCTTCACCTACAGCATATTTACCAGGTAAAGCATTGATCTGGTGTAGTCTTTAAGATCTTAGCCTGTGTAATGAGTTCAGTCTTATGGCCTCTTTCTGGGGAAAAACACCACATGAAATAAAAAAGAATTAATTTAGATACCAGTGATATCAGTGTATTGTTACACATGACTGGCAAGTGCAGAATTTAGGGAGCAGAAGTAAAGGAAAGCTGATTTTAAAGCCTGGAAATGTGACTGATCACCAACTCTTTATCATTCTTTGTGACAAAAGTGTTTGTCTAGCAGCATTAAGCATCTGCTTGCCTGTTTCATGCAGATGCTCTAAGTAGAATTTGACCTTTTGTTCAGAAAGTGTTTGAATATTTAATGTAAAAAGATGAAGTTCTCAGAAAGACAGTCTCTTTTGGGAAGACTGTTGGATTTTTATACAGCCCAAGTTGTTGAAGCACTTTGGAGCATGAACAACTTCAGAGCAGAACAAAGCAGGCAGTGCTAATGTGGAGAAACTCCAGAAGTAAATAACAGCTGTTCAAGAAGTCTTCTATTAAATATGTATTAATTAATTTGAAGTGCATCACTTAAATATGTGAAGAGANGAATTAACACACAGTGTGCTTTATTAAGCCCAGCATTAAGTGAAAACACCCAGCATCCCCATAACCAGCTGGGAAACCCCATAACACTTCACCATCAACTGCTGCTCTGGTCTTGGTTTCTAGGCAGCACACTTCTGTGGCACTCAAAACCATCACCCATGCAAAACCAGTTCTCCCAAGGCTTGTGTAATGTGTTCTCTCCTGGAAGGAAAATGCTTATGGAGTTTTGGAATTTGTGGTAGATATTCATCACAGGTGAGCTGAGTGTTTGTCTTGCCTCTGAGTACAATAGGATGCCCTAAGTTTACAGCTAAGAGTGTTGTAAATTGGGCAAGTTAATTAGCCTGTTGGTTTTCCCCATCTGTGAAATGATGATAATAGTACCTACATCACATGGGGGTTGTAAGGTATAATAAATGAATGTACAACACTTTCATCTTCTCAAATGAAGGGCTTTATTAAAGTTCAAGATCATTATTTTTTCATTAGAATTGTGCATTTATTACCAAAACGTAGTAGTTGCATAACATACAAAAATAAGATAATTGGGAAATTGATTTACTTACAATACTGATTAGACAACAAATGTAAATAATTACTTCTGAAATAAAGTTGGAATTTGGTCAAAACGGGTTTGCAAAAATTGGACATTTTAATAAAGGTTTCTTGTTATTTTTCAGCAAGTTACTGCACCTTTGTACATCTCCAGACTAATGTTATCATGCTAATGTTAAAAACTGCCAGGTTCCTTCCAGTTCACAAGGTGTAATTATGATGGAAACCTTTCTCCCAAAGCCAACAGGTAAACACAGATTTTAATTCTTCAGGTCAAAAAGGTGTGTGTGTGGGGGAAATATGACAGTCTTAGTGAGAGATTCCCCTTGAATTTGATCTTTCAGTGCTAAGGAAGTTTAAAATAACACAAAGAATACCTGTTATGCTCTGGCTGTATAAAATGTGAGCATATGTTTTCATTCCTTGGGACTGGGAGCTGAGTTCATCCTCTGGGATCCCTCTCTCTTTCCTTGACATCTATGCATCAGGCTCCTGCTGATGCTAATGAAAGTGAGATTGTAGATATCAAAGCAAGTATGCCAATGTGGGTTTTGTGTCAGCTGGCAGAGTGCCCATGTTTCTCTGAACAGAAGATACATCCTCCTTCCAAAGGGAAAAAAGGTTTTCAAGAAGTTGAGTTTCTTTAGGATAATGGAGATTCCACAGCATGAGGATGAGATTGGCTTCTCCTGATTATTTTTTTAAATAAAATTGTTTTATTTATTTAAAGCCTTGGCATCCTTTAGGAGGAAAAGGGAGAGAAGCAGCTGTTTCAATGCACAGAAATCCTTTCAGGTGCTTGTTTCTTGTGGCTGATGTTACTTTTTCCAAGTCCACACTTACAGAGCTGTTTTAATCTGCTGGGTGGTTGGACTTCCATCAACACCAACAGTTCTGTGCCCAGTTTCTCCTGGGCCAGTAGGAGCATTCATGTGGCCTCACATGGATCAGGAAGCTGATCAGATCAGCTGGAAGTTGACTCAGTCTTGTACCAGACACACTTGATGGGGGAGGAAATAAAGTGCAGGTCATCTTCCTCATGCCTTGCATCTGCAGCTCTACCTCTAAGCTGCTGCTTCTAGGCAGTGCAATCATTTGAGGGTCATGAGGATACTTTTTACATCTGTATTCCACACACTCCTTCACCTACAGCATATTTACCAGGTAAAGCATTGATCTGGTGTAGTCTTTAAGATCTTAGCCTGTGTAATGAGTTCAGTCTTATGGCCTCTTTCTGGGGAAAAACACCACATGAAATAAAAAAGAATTAATTTAGATACCAGTGATATCAGTGTATTGTTACACATGACTGGCAAGTGCAGAATTTAGGGAGCAGAAGTAAAGGAAAGCTGATTTTAAAGCCTGGAAATGTGACTGATCACCAACTCTTTATCATTCTTTGTGACAAAAGTGTTTGTCTAGCAGCATTAAGCATCTGCTTGCCTGTTTCATGCAGATGCTCTAAGTAGAATTTGACCTTTTGTTCAGAAAGTGTTTGAATATTTAATGTAAAAAGATGAAGTTCTCAGAAAGACAGTCTCTTTTGGGAAGACTGTTGGATTTTTATACAGCCCAAGTTGTTGAAGCACTTTGGAGCATGAACAACTTCAGAGCAGAACAAAGCAGGCAGTGCTAATGTGGAGAAACTCCAGAAGTAAATAACAGCTGTTCAAGAAGTCTTCTATTAAATATGTATTAATTAATTTGAAGTGCATCACTTAAATATGTGAAGAGA
>VYZU01070976.1:28176-46324 GCA_013401355.1 Ceyx cyanopectus
TGGATAATTTTCAAAGATTTTTCTCCCCTGTGTCATGTTAGGCAGCTGATTCAGCTCTTAGGCTGTTAGTTCTTCCCATTATTTTGATTCTGCAAATTCCCTGATTGCAAGTCAGAGTCTGATTTCTTGTTTCCTGCACCTATTCCAACAAAATCCTTACTGGGTGGGGGGAAAAGTGAGGAATACAGAGAGTTTCAGGTTGTTTGCAGCCTCTTCAGTTAAGACTGTGCTCACATCAAGAGTATCTCTGCTGCTATATGTGTTTTGGGAGACTACTTTTTTCCCCTAAATGAGCCTTAGAGGTGTCAGGGAATCCTACCCAGTTACTCCTTGCTGTAAGAAGCAAACTGGGTTTTGCATGAAAATATTCACATTGAAGCATTATCAAATTTATCTCAATTTCCCCCCCTTGCTCTTAGCCATTGTTTGCCTTTTAGTGACCAGGATTATCTGATTCTTTGCTTGTTTTAAGGGTTGAAAAGAAGGTTTCCCTGAGGATACCTGTTCAAGACCTGTATTAGGACTAATAACTTCAGTCACATTGTTCCTGGGGTGACTGATTAGGAATCTTCTATTGCAAAGTTCATATTTGGTCAATATTAAGTTGAAAACACTACATTTTTTTCTGGCTGTATTCATATTCCTGACCAAAAACCACTTTGCCTCTCCATCACTCAGGTCCAGACAGCCCTATTAAATACTGCCCTTGGATTATTCCTCAACTGGCAAAGTTACTGGTTGCCTGTGTGCTCAGGATGATGTCTGAGGCACTGAAGTATTCTGGCCTTCAGAGATGAGCCCTTTTCTCCCCTGGGCTTGGCTCACAGACAAAAACCTATCACTCCTTCCTGGCAAACAGAGGAAACAGAGGCAGCAGCTGAACTAAAAGTAAGGCCAGATGGTTTCTAGTGAAATATTGAGTATTAGATGCTTTATCACCCCAGTCTTTAAATGCCCAGATAATCTGGGGGTTGAAGTCTTTCTGCCATGCAAACACAAAAGCCTTGCACATGAGGTTAAAAAGGTTGCAATTCACAAGACAGGCTGTTTCTTTGCTTAACAGTGTGGAGCTGTAGAAGTAGTAAAGGTAAGGAGAGTCTAAGATGCTTCTTGTTAAATGCTTAAGGATGGGAAAAGATGTGGGAGGGTAATTAGCTGGATTAAAAATCTGTTGATCGTAGTAACAGGTAGGTTTCTTTCAAGCTGTCAGAAAGGGATTTTGCTGATTTGGGGTGGAACTGCTCCTCTCTTTAATTCCCCTTGTCACTGTCAAGTGTTTTTTACATTGTTCCACAAAGTAAATTCAATGTCAGACAGCAAATATTAGTGTTTGACAATTTCTTTTTTGAGAGTCCTCTGGGTCAGAGATGCTGTTTGTGTGGATTGCTGAGGTATTGGGTACTTTGTGTGTTAAAATTGTCCTCTACCTGTGCAGAAGGAGATGGAATATTCAGTGTAGGAGGCAGAAGCTGCTGAATGAGTGGATATTTAGGACTTTTTATAAGTTAATAAAGTTTGAAGTTAGTAAGTTTAATAAGACTTCTGCTAACTTTGCAAACGTAAGTGTGCAAGATCTTTTTTAATTGAAAGTCTCTACATTTGCTAAATCTGACCTAAAACTGAGTGTTCAAGATAGCTGTTGTACTTCTTGCCACACTGTACCATACCAGAATGAGGTCACAAAACAGAGGACATGGCAATGGTGAGGAATCCCAAGCTCAGCAGTAAACAAGGATGCAGAGGAAGGCAGCACTCTCAGGGTAAGAAAAGATGCTCAAGTTTCCTGCAGTTCCTGCCTCATTGTTCATTCCAGCTTCCTGCTTTTTCACTTTGCCTCTCAAGCCTTTCTTGTGCATATAGATAGATTCCAGTCTGCAGAAGCCTAAGAATAAGCTGAAGGCAGAAACTGACTTAATGAAGACATTCTTGTGCTAGAGAAAAGATTTTGTTGTCCACAGATGCGCAGAGAAAAAAGAGAAAAGCAGCTGCCCTCAGAATTGGAGTAAAAGTAGAGAAATTTGTGCCACGTCATGATGCTTTAGTCAAAATCTGATGTGCTGAAAGTCTTGGAGAGGATCTGTACTGTTACACAGGGATATAACCCAAGAGGAGAAACAAGGAGCTGCTGCTGCAAAAATACTGCAATGCTTATGCCTTAGATGCTGTCCTGAATGGTGCTTTTTATCAGCTTTCAGCTGGAGAATGAGGATAAAAAGGAAATAGCTTTCAACCACTCTGTTATGGATGACAACATAAATAATCAGTTTCGTGTCCAAAACCTTTATTTCCTTAACACCAAGCTATAGACAGAGGTGTACTCATGTGCTGTCATCTTCTGGGGGAAGATTCTGAAGGGCACAGAGGTCCTCATCAGTTCCATCTCTCCTCTGCAAGGAGTTTGGCTTTTCTAAAAGCTTTTGTGGGCAGAAGCAGCATAAAGGTGATGGAAGAAAGTGATGTGGTGGGTGGGTGGGTAGGTGAGATGAAGTGGAGCTGAGATGCAGCAGTGAAGTGAAGGCATTTTTAGCAGAATTAAGCAAGTAGGGGTGTAGTTGGTCAGTAACAAGTTCTTAACTAGCAGAGTGTCTGCACTGCTCACTCCTGAGGGGGTGAGCACTGGAGTTTGGGTGAACTGGGATGGTTTGTTTTACTCCTCCTGTTGTCTGAGTATCAACTGAAGCATACAAGAACACAGATGCAGCTGCTGGCTGTGGAAATTCTAGTTGGTAATACTTTTCTCATAATAATTTCAGAACTTATTTCAGTCAGGCACTGAAAAACCTTCAAGATTCAGGGAATAATAATTATTTTTTTTCTTTTTTTAAACATCCTTGACCAAATAGCCCAAAACATGACAGGATTCCTCTGAAACACTGGCCATGGCTGCAGCACCATGCCCAGTAAAATAATAGATCAGTGGTCCAATCTGCTTTGACAACTCCCATGTAACTAAAACCAGGAGAAATAGAAGAGAAAATTTGTAGGGCTGGCAGTGGCTTGTATTTTTCAATAATTTATCAAGATTCAAGAGCAGAGATTTCCTTTGGGAAATATTAGTTGTTAGGTTTACAAAGTGCCTCAGTTGTAAATAGCCATAAAAATGACAATTGGGTGGCTCGTATTTATTCTTCCTCAGGTCAAAGGACATTAGAGTGTTGCTGCTGTATAAATCTGCCAACTGCAGCATTTCTTGATGCTCCCAAATCACAAAAGAACCTCTTCCAGTCAAGGAGAAAATGTCACATTATTGCCAATCAAGGACAACAAGCAAACAAATCGATCTCTGCCCAAGAACTTTTGCTCCCCTCGCCAAGTTTTTTATCACTGCAACTGGACACATCAAGGGATTGGATTGAATATATACATATAGTGCTGATTTATTACAGGAGGAGAAATACAGGCTGGCCTTACTTCCAGCTCAATATTTTAACACTTATTTTATTCCTTGTAATGACTTTTTCTACAGCCAGAGTGTATAACTTACAGATAGCCCCGGGTGTGCACAAATCTGCAACTCACACAGATGCTTTTACTGGTCTAGGTGTCCTACATTTGATGCTCTTAGGCTTGAATCCTGGTTTTTGAGAGTTTAGAGATGTGGAAGTCTCTGGCAGGTTGGTGTTTGAGAGGCACAGCTAAAGGTAAGCTTGGGAGAGGAAATTAGAGGGTATAGAAGAACAAAAGGTGTGAGTGCTGCTTGCTGAGCCTGATATGAAGATGCTCTGGCTTTGGTCTCGTGTGGAGCTGCCTATGTGAAGCCTTGGGTATTAAGGCTGTGTACAAGTCAGATGCTGAGGGCTGGCATTGTCCTTCTTGATGGCTTTACTGGTAACACTTCATAGTTTTGGGTGATTTTTGTTGATAACTGCAGATCACAGCAGAGAATTTGGCCTGCTCCTCAAACACAATGTCTTTGAACCCTGTTTACAGGCTTATGGCAGAGGTATCATCAATGAATGACTTTTTGGAAGGCAAATGCATCTACAAATCTGAAAGATCTTCAGCTTAGAGTTACAGAACAGTGTTGTCTGGCAGGAGCATTTAGTCCAATCCCCCAGCTCAAATCACAGTCATCCAGAACAGTTTCCTCAGGATCTTGTCCAGCCTGGTTTTGAGTATCTGCAAGGATGGAGTTCCCAGAACTTCTGAGTGACCTGTACCAGCATCAGTGGTCAGGGATAAGCTATTGAGTTATAATTATGGGCTACATAGGTCATCAGGAGCAGATATCTGCTGATTTTCTTATGACAAACATATTAAACAAGTATTCTAGTGAGCAGCTGTTATGGTGCAAGCCCTGAAGTCTTTTTTTACCTATCTGGGCAAAAGATGGGAGTTTGATTTGCTCTTTGGCCTCTTCAAGAGCTGGCCACCCTTCCATAGATGCAGAAGGAACTGATGGATTTGCTGCTCATGTTCCTAATGCTGTAGAGAGCCCCTACTCTATGTTATTTCCCAGTGGAGCAGGCAGAGGAAAAACACCAAGTTTCTGCAGACATGCCCTTCCCCAGCCAGGCATTTGGCCAGAGGTTTATATGTTTGCTAAGGTTTTTCAAATGCATAGTAATTCCAGCTTTTTCTAGCACGTGAGTGAATCTTTTTTTGCTGCCATGTAGCTAACCTGACTCTGGAAGCTCCTGCTGCTCATGGTGTGAGAAACTTCTGTTTCTTCAGTCTCCTGACTTGTCACAGACAACTGTCCAGCAAGCCTTGTCCCACCTTCAGCATGCTTTCCTATTGCACAGACTTCCAAAGGATCTGAGAAGGCAGGGGGTTTGGCTCAACTGGGAATGTGAATTAAAGCCCCAAGAGGAGAGAGAAAGAGTGAATAACGTGGAGCTGAGAGGAAAATATGGCCCAGGTTATGTGTTATCCCAGTGTCAGATGGAAATGTTCAAATGACCTCTTAGAGTCAGGCCCAGAATGGGAAAGTTAGAGCTGCTTCCATGCTGGTCTCACCTTCCCAGGTAGATAGCGAAAGCTGCAGCTTCTGGAGCAGTGATGACTCAGGAGCTCCTTCCATCTGAAGAGCCTTGAGCCTTTTTCCTCTCCAAACATTCAACTTCCCTTGCAGGGCTGACAGAAAAGCTGTAGATTTAATTTTAATATTTTTTTTTTTNCATGCCCAGTAAAATAATAGATCAGTGGTCCAATCTGCTTTGACAACTCCCATGTAACTAAAACCAGGAGAAATAGAAGAGAAAATTTGTAGGGCTGGCAGTGGCTTGTATTTTTCAATAATTTATCAAGATTCAAGAGCAGAGATTTCCTTTGGGAAATATTAGTTGTTAGGTTTACAAAGTGCCTCAGTTGTAAATAGCCATAAAAATGACAATTGGGTGGCTCGTATTTATTCTTCCTCAGGTCAAAGGACATTAGAGTGTTGCTGCTGTATAAATCTGCCAACTGCAGCATTTCTTGATGCTCCCAAATCACAAAAGAACCTCTTCCAGTCAAGGAGAAAATGTCACATTATTGCCAATCAAGGACAACAAGCAAACAAATCGATCTCTGCCCAAGAACTTTTGCTCCCCTCGCCAAGTTTTTTATCACTGCAACTGGACACATCAAGGGATTGGATTGAATATATACATATAGTGCTGATTTATTACAGGAGGAGAAATACAGGCTGGCCTTACTTCCAGCTCAATATTTTAACACTTATTTTATTCCTTGTAATGACTTTTTCTACAGCCAGAGTGTATAACTTACAGATAGCCCCGGGTGTGCACAAATCTGCAACTCACACAGATGCTTTTACTGGTCTAGGTGTCCTACATTTGATGCTCTTAGGCTTGAATCCTGGTTTTTGAGAGTTTAGAGATGTGGAAGTCTCTGGCAGGTTGGTGTTTGAGAGGCACAGCTAAAGGTAAGCTTGGGAGAGGAAATTAGAGGGTATAGAAGAACAAAAGGTGTGAGTGCTGCTTGCTGAGCCTGATATGAAGATGCTCTGGCTTTGGTCTCGTGTGGAGCTGCCTATGTGAAGCCTTGGGTATTAAGGCTGTGTACAAGTCAGATGCTGAGGGCTGGCATTGTCCTTCTTGATGGCTTTACTGGTAACACTTCATAGTTTTGGGTGATTTTTGTTGATAACTGCAGATCACAGCAGAGAATTTGGCCTGCTCCTCAAACACAGTGTCTTTGAACCCTGTTTACAGGCTTATGGCAGAGGTATCATCAATGAATGACTTTTTGGAAGGCAAATGCATCTACAAATCTGAAAGATCTTCAGCTTAGAGTTACAGAACAGTGTTGTCTGGCAGGAGCATTTAGTCCAATCCCCCAGCTCAAATCACAGTCATCCAGAACAGTTTCCTCAGGATCTTGTCCAGCCTGGTTTTGAGTATCTGCAAGGATGGAGTTCCCAGAACTTCTGAGTGACCTGTACCAGCATCAGTGGTCAGGGATAAGCTATTGAGTTATAATTATGGGCTACATAGGTCATCAGGAGCAGATATCTGCTGATTTTCTTATGACAAACATATTAAACAAGTATTCTAGTGAGCAGCTGTTATGGTGCAAGCCCTGAAGTCTTTTTTTACCTATCTGGGCAAAAGATGGGAGTTTGATTTGCTCTTTGGCCTCTTCAAGAGCTGGCCACCCTTCCATAGATGCAGAAGGAACTGATGGATTTGCTGCTCATGTTCCTAATGCTGTAGAGAGCCCCTACTCTATGTTATTTCCCAGTGGAGCAGGCAGAGGAAAAACACCAAGTTTCTGCAGACATGCCCTTCCCCAGCCAGGCATTTGGCCAGAGGTTTATATGTTTGCTAAGGTTTTTCAAATGCATAGTAATTCCAGCTTTTTCTAGCACGTGAGTGAATCTTTTTTTGCTGCCATGTAGCTAACCTGACTCTGGAAGCTCCTGCTGCTCATGGTGTGAGAAACTTCTGTTTCTTCAGTCTCCTGACTTGTCACAGACAACTGTCCAGCAAGCCTTGTCCCACCTTCAGCATGCTTTCCTATTGCACAGACTTCCAAAGGATCTGAGAAGGCAGGGGGTTTGGCTCAACTGGGAATGTGAATTAAAGCCCCAAGAGGAGAGAGAAAGAGTGAATAACGTGGAGCTGAGAGGAAAATATGGCCCAGGTTATGTGTTATCCCAGTGTCAGATGGAAATGTTCAAATGACCTCTTAGAGTCAGGCCCAGAATGGGAAAGTTAGAGCTGCTTCCATGCTGGTCTCACCTTCCCAGGTAGATAGCGAAAGCTGCAGCTTCTGGAGCAGTGATGACTCAGGAGCTCCTTCCATCTGAAGAGCCTTGAGCCTTTTTCCTCTCCAAACATTCAACTTCCCTTGCAGGGCTGACAGAAAAGCTGTAGATTTAATTTTAATATTTTTTTTTTTTCCAAATATCCATTTGCCTTTCCATTTATCTGCTTTGATCTCAAGTATAGAACCTGATGGATGCCCTAGGTAAATCAAACATTTTCTGTCTGCCAAAACGGTTTTGCAAATGCTTATTTCATGCCATTACCATTTTTCTGTTTCTAGCAGTAAATCAAAAAGTATCAGCCATTCATCCACTTTAAAAGTAATGCCTTGCCTTTGCATAATTACACATACCCAGTGGAGATCTGTATGCACAGTAAATCTATTCCTTTAAAAGGTTTTGCCTTAAGTACCACAGTGACATAAATTGGTGTAGTGCAAATTTATTTATTGAAAAGGTCTATTCTTTTAACTGTTTGAGTTGGGTGGGGAGGGCTTTTATTGATGGATCAGATTTAATTCTGCACCAGATGTTTCTGGAGAAAAGGTCTCATTCCTTACAGGACTTGTAGCAATTGATGTGTGTGTAATTTATTCTCATTACAGGTTTATTCTTAACTGCTGTTCGGGGAGTCTTCACTGTATCTCCAGTAGATCCTTGAGAATGAAATAGTTTAATGAATGTAATGAGCCAACCTGAAAGAAGTACAGGTAGAGAAGTGTATGCATTTGGATACTACCTCTCCAAATTTGCAAAGAACATAGTAAAAGTGAGCAAGCAATTGCCAAAAATCAATGTTTTCCAGTAGTAAGTGCTCCAGACAGTATTTTGGCAAAGATCAATGGGTCTCTTCATCTAACTTTATTTTTAGCCTTTATAGAATTATCTTTTACTTGCCTGTGAGTGAAATTGTAAAAGGTGTTTTCAAAAATAATAATAAGAAAAAAAATCAGAATGGCAAAAAATAGCAAAGCACCAGAACCTAACTACAGTTGAGAATGTGGATTGCATTTGAAATTGTGGCTACAGTATAATCCTGCAGATAATGACATTTGTGTTCAGTTTAATGCATGTAAGAACTCTTCAGATCCACACTGAGTCTGAGGACACACCAGACTGCAGGTTAGGTGCTGATGGAAGCCATGTTATGCAGAACTTGCCTAAAATTCTAGTGTGAATGTCTTTTACCTGGATCTATTTCCCCTGGGAGTAGATGTGAAAGTGAAATTCAAGGTGGCTGTGTTTTGTTAGGTTATGCAGCAGAAAAAGCCAAACATTTTGGAGAGAGGATGATTCATGAGAAAGTTTTGGGTCTTGAATGTCATTTGGTTAATAAAGGTAGTTTTCTTACCCATTCTAAATATTCAACCCTCTAACTTCACACTGTCTTTAAAATACTACCTTTTGCACATGGTTTAGCCCAACTGTTCCAGTGTTTTTCCAGAGATCTACACCCCAAGTAGGAGTTAAAAGCACTGCTAACTGGTTTGTAATGGTTTTTGGTACTATTAAGGCCAGGTCTGTGTGATGTAGTTGCCTGTGCTAGGGGATAAATTAGCAAACTCCAAAGCTGCCTCTTGGAATCTTGTGCCCTAGAATGTGCTGCTGGGAGCTGCTAAGTGGGAGTGCTGGAGACTGCAGCCTTCCCTCCTCAAACAGCCTCCTCTCTGTTCTGCACTGGGAACCACTGAAGCCACCTTCAAGGGTGAGAGAGTTACCTCAGCTCCCAAACTGACTCAATCTTTGTCTTCCCATGCTGTTTGCATCGATGCTAATCAATGTTAATTAAGGTAGCAGGGCTTGTGATGTACTCATTATAAGAGCCATCCTATTTTTCTGTGCTTGTCCAGGCTGTAACACAATAGAGCCCTGATTGGGGTTCCCTAAATGCTAGGAATAGGAAGACAAATCCTGACAATAATGAATACGTGGTCCGTGGGGTGAGGCTACCAAACATGGCTCATGCAGCCTTGCTGAAGCAGCTCTTGAGAATTCTGGTTGCTGTTACCACAAACTGTGGCACACTGGATGTGTCTTGACAGCTGGGGCCTCAGCACAGTAAACCAGGGAAGCTTTTGTTAGTGTTTAATTAGGTGTTTGCTTTGAAATTTGCAGTGGCTGTTGGTGTAACTGTGGAGGTAAAGTTGAGCATGTGCTTAACAGCTCTTCTGCTTCAGCATCCTTATTGTGCTGGGTTCATTAGCACCCGACCCCTGATGCCTTGCCAGGATACACTTCTTTCCTGGGCTGAAGGCTGTAGGTGCAGGAGCAGGAAGGTGTTTTCTCTCAGCTGGTTGGGTGTAGGTTGTAGAAAGGATTCCCACCTCCTGCAGGGGCTGGAAGTGGGTGGAAGCCAAGAGCTGGGAGCTCTTTCCTTCCTCCAGAGGCTGTGGTTCCACTCAGCAGTGTTAACTCCATGCTGAGCATCCCTGTGGTGATTGCTGATATCTACCAGGTACAGTTCCCTGGGACTAAATGGGTTCAGTTCTTCTGTTACCCTCACTGGGAATTCAGCACCACTGTTTATATGTATTAATTGATATCAATAATTACTCTTCAGCCCTTGACTCTCCATCCCCTCTTGTGAGCTCCAGCCTATTAGTCTTGTCATGTTTCTTTTCAAAAGAAGTTCTCCACAAAGTATCCCATATTTCTTGGTTCCTGGTTTATTTGGGATATTGATCCTAGTCCCAGCTCTAAATTCCCACCAGACTGGGAATGGATTTCAGTCTGCCTGACCCTAGTTAGTTCTCTGGGTACCACACTATGTTTACCAAGCCTCTGTAACAACGTTTTAAATGAAGGTGTTATGTCTCTTGAGTGTCTATGTTGTTTTAAAAGGAATTTGAGTCAGTATTGAATTGTTTCTATGTTTGTAATTAATTTAAAATATTTAGTATAACAGATATTCTTTTTTTTCCTCATGTTAACTGTGCTTTACAGAAATTTCATGATCTACAGCACACCCTAGTGATGCCTGGGAATCAGGGAGTTAGAGACAGTCAAGTTCACTGCCCTTGTGGTGAAGCAAATTTACACTAAGCAAAGTCCAGGAAAAATGCCTTGCTATCCAATATGGGAAGTGGCTTGAATCCCTTGGTTTATAATGCAAAAAAAAAACCCAAACCCCAGCTTTAGAAATTGAGACTACAAGATATTCTTCTGTGAAAAGAGTATGAGTTGATCTGGTTTGCAATCTGTAACGTTGGACATATTTTACAGCAGACCATGAGGAAAAGCAGCCCAGAGCTGTGAGAGAAGAGGGGGGAATATTTGCTGCATTCCCTTTCAGCCTGGAGAGAGCACTCAGATGTAAATAAAGCCTTGTGGAGGAAACCTGCAGGCAGTCTTCACAGGTCAGAAACCTTGATCTTATGGTCAGAACATTAACATTTATGCTGCATATTAATTCCTCCTGTTACAGATGGTTAGGTCACTTGTGTTTCTCTGATGATGGTGCCCATATTTAGTTTGCAGTGGCCAAAAGGCCCCATGTGATCTTGCAGAGGGATGTGCCAACTCCCAAACTGTTTAGTTTCTGTATTTATTAATTTTTTTTAGGATCTGTATTTCAATGCTGTATTTTCCTTTTAATCCTCAGAATGCAAGGGCTCTGACTTGGATGCTGTTGACTACCCCAAGAAGGTGAGAGGAGAAAGCAGGTTTGAGAAGGCCTCAGAAAGGTGTTTCATTCCCATGGTCAGGGAAGGAGGCAGGTATTTCTCAGGGGTGAAATCAACTTGATGATGTGTGGGTAACACTGAATGGAAGTGAAAACATTGTGATCAGCAGGGGAAAGTAGTGTAGGCCTTGTAAATAGAAGTTAGATCCCATGAATTCTCAGAAAAACAGGGAATTCATCAGATGCCAGTGAAGTGTCCTAACTCCCAGTGTGTGGAGGCTGCAGCAATTGTTGGCAAGACCCAATCTCTGTTAATCTACAGAGCATGAATTGTCAGAGAGGCAAAGCTGCAGGTGGGTCCCTCTCTTTGGCTGGCTCACATGTGGGAAATACCTCATCTTTTGAGGAGAGACAAGTTTCCTCTCCAACCTCTGCATTCCACCCTTGTCAGGTAATCCAAAGCCTAATGGCAATGAGCGTTTTGTTTTATTTTATTTTCTTTCTTTAGCCCCAAAGTTTGCAATAATTGCTGATGTTTCTTTAAAATAAATTTAGAAATGACATGCAAATTACCTGGTGAAACTTGGGGAGGGAAAGCAGCACAACTGAAACAGCACAATGGTTTCCAAGAACGTTCATTTCCAATCCACATACAAGATTTCATTCATGCTTAATTATTTCCCCAATGCTTAGTCTAAGCATTACTAGTTGCCTTTGTCTTTTTGCTTTTGCATGCAGGGTGATTAGCAAAACTGCTCGTGCAGGGATGGGGTTTAGCCTCATTGTTCCCAGGGTGGAGCAACAAGCACCACCAACACTCATGCTGCCAAATTTGGCACACGTGAGCCCTCCAAAGTACACAGAGATCACCCCTTGCATTTAAATCCCTGGCCTTGCTTTGCATTGCCACCATAATGGCAGCTCCATTGTCTGGGGGAATTATTTGAAGCAGCTTTGCTGCCATTGTTTGTGCACTGTAATCCTGGAGGTTTCCACACTCATCGTGAGCAGCTTACTTGAGAGAAATCCCTGAGCTCTCACAGATCACTGTCCCTGAACCTGCTGGCAGAGGAACAGGCCATGACTGAAGCATGGGACCTGTGATCTTCTGAGGAAAATCTCTTTGGTAGAGTTGATCATTTGTTCCTTTCACCAGGCTGTGTTCTTAGGGTTTGCACTCGGCATTGGCTTTCATCCCCAGTGGGTTTTTTCTCCAAGGCATGATGGGAATGCAGGCTGAAAAAATGCCTGGTGATGCTGGCTGGGGACATGTGCCCTGACAACATTCTGAGCAGAGACTGGCAAAGGGAGACATCTACTGTTTGATGGAAATGAAGGACAGTTGTTTATTCTAATTGCAGCAGAATCTTAACCTTTTATTCTTCTGTGGGACAGAGATTGGCACATCCTGCTGTGAGTCTTTGCAGTGGACTTTTGAGAACTTAATGCTTGTCTGCTTAGGGCAGAATGAAAGATTCCCCTGGAACTTGTTATAGAGGAGAGGCTGCTCAGTTCTCTCCCTTTCTAGCCTGCAGTCAGCAGTGGCAGCTGTGTCTCACAGTTGTGTATTCACACCCTGTTGTGGGTAAAGCCACTTGGCATTAGCTGTTCTGTGTAGATTAGGCCTGTTACCTGCTTTGAAGGCACACCACCTTACTCCTGAGGCAGTCATTTGGCATTTTAAAGACAGTGGTTCCCAGACTGAGGGTTGCAGAAAGCCAGCAAAAGGCCTCTTTGTAGTTTGCAAAGAAAGTCCAGCTCTTTTTGTTTCCAAAGCCTAGGGCACATTATAGGACATATAAATATACTATAAACACCTCCCTGCTCTTCATTTGGATTAGCAGTAGATGTTTAGACAACCTTCTTGTAGCTGTCCCAGCATTATGTACTCTCCTGAAGGGGGATCCCACCCTGGTGAAGCAGAGAGGGGGCCTGGGAGGCTCTATGAAAACAGAACATGCTAAACTCCTCAGGTCTGAAATTCCCACTGTAGCACAGTGGCTTACTGGTCAGCAGCAGTGACTGCTGGAAGCTTTGGCTCTGGACCATTGTAGAGAGTGATTTAAATTCAACATCTCCCTGCTTCCAACCCATCCCATGAGGAAAGAAAGGCAATGCAGTCTGCAGCAGCTGGCCTCTTCCCTTCCACCCTACTGCTCACCAGCTCCCCTCTTGCTGCCACCCTAGCAGAACTCAGACCCCAGGGGGTTGGAGAGAAGTGTTCTGTGTTCCCAGAGGAACAGGAGCCTTAGTCTAACAGGTTGGAAAAAATGGGGCTCTCATTCAGCAGCTGTGAAGTTGGTATAAGGTGGGGAGTGAAGTCAGCCAAGGACCCTTGAAGCAGGGACTTCAGTGGAGGAAGATTTGTAGGAGACTCTTTCTTAGCCTCTCTGGAAACCTTGAAGCTATTTGTGTGCTTTGTAACCAGGATTTTATTTCCACTTCATTGTTCATACACTCTCTAATACAAACATGTGCACTCATTTCAGGACACTGACTTTCACCTTCAGATTTGCTGTAGCTTTTTCTGAAAAGGTCACAATGTGAGAGTGTGGGGGTTTGACCTTGGTGGGACAGCAGGTGCCCACCAAGCTGCTCTATCACTGCCCCTCCTCCTCTCAGCTGGAGCAGGGCAAAGAAAATAAGATGAAACTCGTGGGTTAAGACAAAGGCAGTCTGATGAAAAGCAAAGCAAGGGCTGTGCACATGGAAGCAAAAGAAAACAAAGATTTAATCTCTGCTTCCCACCAGCAGGTGATGTCTGGCCCCTTTTTGGGCAGCAGGGCTCCAAATACATAGCAGTTGCTCCAGAGGACAAGCAGATGGGTCGTGTCCCCCCTCCTCCTTTTCCTTGCTTTTTTAGTTCAGATGATGTCATATGGTTTGAAATAGCCCTTTAGTCAGCTGTCCCAGTCGTGTGCCCTCCCAGGATCTCACCCACCCCAGCCCACTGCAGGGGGAATGTTGGAAACCAGCCTTGGTGCTGGATGAGCCCTGCCCAGCAGCAGCCACCCAGCACCTTCCCAGCTCCCAGTGCAGAGTGGGGAGCATGAACTCCAGCTCAGGCAGACCCAATACTCTGTGAAAACACTGAATTAGGAAAAAAAACAGAATATTTATTAAACAATCACAATTACACTGTTGGAATAAGAGAGCAGAAGAGCAGAATTCGGGCACAGTGCTGGTGGAGAAGTTGCCTTCAGTGACTGTAACCCCTCTCTTGGGTAGTGCCAGGGACCAACATGTGCTTTATTCCAAAGCACCAGCCCCTATTTTTGGATCACCTTTCAAGACTGAGCTGATTTCAGGCAATTAATGGTATTTTGTGACCTTCTGCACCCATAGTCAATCTTTTTGGCATCAGAACGAATTTTGCCTGACTTGTCATTTTATCACCTAGGTGTGTGGAGAGACAAAAGCAGCACCTTTTACAGCAGCAGTGGAATGATTTAGTTCAGTCACACTCTTCCTCAAACACAACCCATTTCCTCCAAGCTGATGAGCCAAACCTCTTCTGGGCTTAATGTCACATAAGGTATGTTGAAAGGCTGTGAGGAGACAGATGTTCTGTAGATGCAAAAACCTGTTCTAGCCTTTATTTGCATTCAATTAGAAGTCAGACCCTGATGAATATCTAATGTAGGAAATGGGGGAAGGATTTGCCATCAAGCATATGCTTTGCTCATAGTGGATCTCTAACCTGCCACTGTGGCTTCCTAGAGTGATGTGGTCATTTCTTTACAGCTGCATGCACAGAGGTGAAGAGTTCTTGGATGAGAATTGGGGTTAAGCTCCTGGTTTGGGGAGTGTTGTCACTTCTCCTTGTACAGAGATCCAGAAAAAGAGCTTCTCCCTTTAAACAGCCACTTAAATCTCCCTTACTAAGAGGGAAATCCTTTACTCCTTATTTAAGGAGTGAAATGCTAGACCATTACTTTTATATTAATTTTCTCTGTCCATAAAGGTTGTGCCTTGTTTGATTTTGCAAAGCTCACCATTTTCTTGGTAATCCAGAGTATAGTATCAGGAACGCAGGAGTTCTAGAACTGTGTTGTTGTCAAGAAGGGAAGGTTCAAATTATAATGTGAAGCAGAAGAGGCAGACTTGCAGAATAGATGCTGTTCCTGTGCCCCTAAGAGCATGCACAGTGGGGGTTTGGAGTACCTAGGGAGAGATGTAGGTTGCCTAGAGCCCCAAGTGTTAGCCAGGGATAAGCAAAGCAGCTTTTCTTTGCTGGAACATAAAGTTTCCCAAACTCTGGGGAGAACTGATAGAAATCTTCTACCCTCCTGAAGTCAGATGTAGTTAAAAACCTGCTTTCTTCCATCTTCCATCCCCTTTCTTCTCTGTGGACCACTCCCACCACACATTCTGGAGAACACATGACATTTCTGCCTTTTCCCCCTTTTCTTCTTGCTTTGATGTGCAACACTGTAAGTTCAACCACCCTCGCCCATATCCAGGATAACACATTGACACAAAAGGGAAATCTCAAGAGTATTTTTAGGCTGCACATGCCTCAAGGTTTGAATGTTTGTTCCTGCCATTGTGCTACTACAAAATTCAAAGATTTTAAGATTAAAAACGACCCCAAAATAGTGCAACTAGGTGAAATGGTGAAACTAAGTCTGTCCACACTGTTGCCTAATCCTTGTGTTTTCTCTGGAAATCCTGACACAGAAGAGAATGTAGAGAAAAAGTGGTGGGTTTTTTTTCTATTCAGCAAGATTAAAACCCTCATCTTAAAAGCCTCATCTTAAAAACCAATCTGTGATGGTCTCCTGAAGGTGATGGGTATTCCAGGTAAGTGCATCAGGTACTTCTGGACAGTTCCTCCAGACTGAGCCTGCTCCTGATGGGCATCTTCTCAAGATCCTGTAAGGAGCAGGCTGAAAGCAAGAAGGAATCAGTCCATCTCCAGCTGAAATCATCCCTGGTGCCCCTTGGCCTATCTCCTGCTATGCCAAAAGCTGTGAAAATATGCAGTAAACCCAGCACCCTGAGGACATGCTGAACTGGCTTGTGGTTATTTTGGGTTCTGGTGTTTCTTAGGGAAGGGCTTGACAGAAATCTGCCAAGGTTTCATCAGACTAGAATGCTTGTGCACTGTTGTCATTGATTTCTGATGCTTGCTTTTGACAGATGTCTTGAGGATTTTGGGAGGTGAAAGGGATTTTTTTTCATCTTAATTTTTAAAAGTATCAAGTTCCTAGTTGCCAGAAGAGGAAAAAAAAGGATGTAAAACATCTCAAAGGAAATGAAATACTGAATCAATGCTGCTAGAGGGAACAAAGAGAACTATGATATAGGCATAGCAGTGACATTTATCTAGGTGATCCTGCTCTGGCAGGGAGGTTGGACTAGATGATCTTTTGAGGTCCCTTCCAACCCCTAACATTCTGTGACATCTCATACTGCAGTGAATACCCTGAGATTATTGGCAGGATCTGGTTTGCTGCAGGACCACCTTCAACTATTCTCTCTCCACCAGCTCCTCCAATTTCAAAAGCATGTGAATGCTCATCTCGAGTGCTGGTTATTTATGAAGAAGAGGGTTTTTAAACGCATGAATACACCCTAGACCCCCAGTGCCAGCTCCAGCCAGCATGCACAGGGATAGAATGCAGCAGGCACAGCCACATAGGGTGAGTGTTTCCCAAGAGGTAAGTGTGGAGGAGACCCCTGCAGTGGGGACGGTGGTGGTGGCAGTGCCAGGGTGTGTGGGTAGCCAGCAGATGGAGCCCGCAGGGCAGCAAACTTGGGCAGGACAAAACCCATTGCAGGGCTCACTGCTTCAGGGAGCCTGACACTAGAAGCTGGGTGCTTAGTCCAAAGCGATGGAATGTTTATGGGATGCCTGGTTAATGCTCACCCAGGGTGCCATCGGATGCTGGCTGGTACAGAGTGAAACCTTCATCCAGCTGCCTGCAATAACCACATTCCTGGTGACTTCAACAGAGGCAGAATTTCTCTGAGTGCAGAAGGATTTACAGCAGAATCCTTAAATGATACACTCTGCACTGTTCCCTTACATTTTCATTTCAGTAACTTCTACCATGGGGGGGAAAAAAACAGACCGAATAATTACCCTCTGCTGTAGCTCTAATAACCTGTGTTTATTGTTATCTGGAGTAGTGCAGTAATGCTTCACTTTGGGACTGAGTGATAAAGATACCTCGATGGTTGGCAGGCTTCATTGCTTTTAATTTTGCTCCTTGGCAAGGGGTTTACAGCTGGAATTTGGGGTGTTACTTGTTAAAATGTACATGGCATTCTGGTTCTTTGCCCATTTTACGAATTATATTTGCTTTTTACTTCAAATCATAAAAATCAAGAGCACCAGTAAACCTGTAACATTTTGAGTTGTAACACAGAGAGTTATTTTATGTGATTGTATAAAGCATGGGGAGGTTAAGAAGTCCCCAGTGCAGACACTGGAAAGGGACAAAAATCGTTTTATTCCCCTTTCTTCAACCTGCTTTTTCATCTTCTCAGTAAGGAACTGAGAGGCCGGGGTTTACCTTAAATCAGAAAAGGCTTTGTTGACAAAAAAAAACCCTCCAGACCTCTGTTTAATATTCGTTCTTGGGCAATTTTTCTTGGCGAGGTTTGTAAGGTTAGTCAGCAGCGTTTCAAAGGTTGTGCTGGTGTTGGGAAACAGGGTGATCTTTCCAGAGCCATATGTGCCACAGCTGCTGAACGCTGACGTCTCAGCACAGGGCTGTTGCAGTGCATCTGGTGCTGCATCAGCCTGCCGTGTGATGACTCAATAAACCTGCATGAAAAACAGCCTCAAATCACCCCAGAGGATATTCTCAGGTGAGAGCCGGGGCTGTCCTAGCAGCGCTCTGGGGCAGACAGACTATCCCTTCTTCCTCCTCCGCCTCCGCCAGCTAGGCTGGGGCGGGGAGCAGCGCTTTGTACCGCCCTGCAGCGAGGCCGGCTCGGGGCACGGGCCCTGCCCGGGGCGCCTGGTGCCGCTCCGGGGTGAGCGCCGAGCTCCGCGCCGCTAAGCGAAACCGGGAGGCCGGGCCTGGCGCGCTGGGGCGGGCGGGAGTGGGATGTGGCCCCGCAGCTCCTCTCGCTCCTATCGCCTGGCGCCGCCGGGGCTACGCGGCCCAACCCCGCGGAGCAAGCGCGGGAGCCCAGCCCGCAGCCCGAGGCCTGCAAGCACCGCGGGGCTGAGGGGGGGCTGCCGCGGGCCCCAGGCTGGGCCCTGCTGTTCCACCCGCCCCGGAGCCTCTGCAGCAGCGTCCTGTCCGGCCCCCGAGCCGGCCGAGGTAGGCGACGGGAGGAGGAGGAGGAGGAGGAGG
>VYZU01070976.1:46486-57751 GCA_013401355.1 Ceyx cyanopectus
CCCTCCAGACCTCTGTTTAATATTCGTTCTTGGGCAATTTTTCTTGGCGAGGTTTGTAAGGTTAGTCAGCAGCGTTTCAAAGGTTGTGCTGATGTTGGGAAACAGGGTGATCTTTCCAGAGCCATATGTGCCACAGCTGCTGAACGCTGACGTCTCAGCACAGGGCTGTTGCAGTGCATCTGGTGCTGCATCAGCCTGCCGTGTGATGACTCAATAAACCTGCATGAAAAACAGCCTCAAATCACCCCAGAGGATATTCTCAGGTGAGAGCCGGGGCTGTCCTAGCAGCGCTCTGGGGCAGACAGACTATCCCTTCTTCCTCCTCCGCCTCCGCCAGCTAGGCTGGGGCGGGGAGCAGCGCTTTGTACCGCCCTGCAGCGAGGCCGGCTCGGGGCACGGGCCCTGCCCGGGGCGCCTGGTGCCGCTCCGGGGTGAGCGCCGAGCTCCGCGCCGCTAAGCGAAACCGGGAGGCCGGGCCTGGCGCGCTGGGGCGGGCGGGAGTGGGATGTGGCCCCGCAGCTCCTCTCGCTCCTATCGCCTGGCGCCGCCGGGGCTACGCGGCCCAACCCCGCGGAGCAAGCGCGGGAGCCCAGCCCGCAGCCCGAGGCCTGCAAGCACCGCGGGGCTAAGGGGGGGCTGCCGCGGGCCCCAGGCTGGGCCCTGCTGTTCCACCCGCCCCGGAGCCTCTGCAGCAGCGTCCTGTCCGGCCCCCGAGCCGGCCGAGGTAGGCGACGGGAGGAGGAGGAGGAGGAGGAGGGACCCCTTTGGCGGGCGAGCCCCGCTTCCCGGGGAGCTCCCCTGCGCCCGGCCCGGTTCGGTCCCGGGGAGGTTGGGTTAGCGGAGGCCGGGCCCTGTGGGGAGCGAAGCGGGACCGCGGCCCACAGCCCGCCACAGCCCGCGGCTGTGCCCCGGAGGGCGGCAGGGGTGGGAGATGAAGGGAGGCCTGGGCCCGGCCCTGACCCAACCCCGGCCCGCAGCTCCTGCCCCTGCGCGGCTCCAGGGTGTCGTGGGGTGTGGGCACGACCAGAGGAGCCCACACCACATCCATCAGCCCCTCTCGTTTCGTGCTTTCTGCTGTTACACGGCGGCTGCACTATCATTTCACCCGCGCTGTGGGGAAACAAATACAAAACAGCTGAACTGTGATGAATATAGGCGGTTTTATCCCGGGGTGCATTAGGAGGAGTGTGGCCAGCTGGGCAAGGGAGGTTCTCCTCCCCCTCTACTCTGCACTGGTGAGACCCCATCTCGAGTACTGTGTCCAGTTTTGGGCACTCCAGTTCAGAAAAGACGGAGATTTACTGGAGAGAGTCCAGTGCAGGGCACCAAGATGATTAGGCGAATGGAGCATCTCCCTGCTGAGAAGAGGCTGAGAGAGCTGGGGCTCTTTAGCCTGGAGGAGACTGAGGGGGGAGCTCAGCAGTGTCTATCAATATGTTAAGGGCAGTGTAGAGAGGATGGAGCCAGACTTTTCTCAGTGTCATTCAGTGACAGGACAGAAGGCAGTGGGAGTCAGTTGGAGCACAAGAGGTTTAGGGAAAACACAAGGAAAAACTTGTTCCCAGTGAGGGTGCCAGAGCCTGGAAGGGGCTGCCCAGGAAGGTTGTGGAGTCTCCTTCTCTGGAGACATTCCAGCCCCACCTGGATCTGTTCCTGGGTGACTTGGTCTAGGTGCCCCTGCTCTGGCAGGGGGGTTGGACTAGATGATCTTCTTCCAGCCCCTAACAACTTCTGCTAGTCGTGTTTTCCAAGTGGCCACTCTTTTTTTTCCTTCTTAAAAAAATCTGATTGTTTTGGCTTTAATACCAGCTGGCTGATGGAAGTGACCTGTAATTCTTTTTTTCAGGTACTGTCTTGAAAACAGAAGCTGGCTAGGAAATAAAAAAAAAAGTCAAACTCAAACCATCCACTCTTAATTTAAACATGAGACATTGAGTAGGCCTAAAAAAAATCAAGGCTGAAGGAGTTTCAGTCTGTCACAGACACTTGGTAGTGTAGCAGCCCAGGTAAGATGGATAGCTGAAGTGTCTAGAGGGTTTAGGTGCCAAATTTCCTTTAATCCCAGTGGGAGGATATGATTTCCACTGAATATTCACCTGTGGTTTTAGGCATCTCAAGATCCTTGTAAAATCAGCTCCTAGGTACCTAGAAGTAGTTTATGAATATAAATTTGTTGCCTCTTTTGCTAAATAAACAAAAGAAATGCTTTGGTAAATACACAAAAGAATAAAGTAAGCAATGCCTTTAAGGTCAAAGTTATTACAAACCAATATTTAAATATTCTTTTCTGCATTTCAGCTGAATTCAGATTGTCTGGCAGGTACACGAGTTTCTTTCTATCTCCTAATAGGAAACTCAAAAAATAGAACACCTGAATAAATGTATACTCCACAATATAAATAATAATTAATGACATAATAATAATTGCATCATGATAATTTGCTTGTCTTAAAAGTCATCATTCTGTGAAGGAATAACAAGGTGGGAATGATAAAGGAGAAAGAATATAAATGAGGTTCACACCATACATGAAGCTGGGGACCCTCTTTGGTTGTTGGCTTTCATAAGACTTGGAGTGAGTTGGGTTTGAGTTGATTTCTTTGTTGTTTTAAACTAAACAGGAAGGTTTGTGGTACAACAGAGCTTGATTTCTTTTTATTTCATTTTCCAAATGTTGTTTGGTTTGGTTGTTGGCTTTTATTTCAGTGCCATGGGAAGTCAGGAGGAGCTGTGGGGGCTGCTGGAAGTTGGGCTCAGTTTTATGGGTGTCAGTGCCACTTTGATCCCTCCAGCAGTGCAAATCCTGTCTGTTACATCCCTGGTATTTCTTAGCCTCAGGGTGGATTCAGTAGAAGATTTGGTGCTAGAATCAAGTATTTTTATTTACTTGTCAAGTTACACAATCAAAGTTTATAAATATTTTTTATATATTTTCCACGTGCTTTGCCAGACTCAAAGGATGAGTCTTTCAGTGCTTGTTTTCTCATACTGTAGAAGTAGAAAGGAACTTTTTGAAGTCTTTCAGTGCTGGTGCCAGTCCTTGTTTGACCTTTAATTTGTCCTGAGAACCAACTCTGTGGTTTCCTTTGCAGGTTCAGTAACTTGAGTTGTTGGTAAATCACTTTGGTTTTTTTTTTTCTTTCGTTTTTACTTTGGAAATGAAAGAGAAAGCAAATTCTTAACTTCCTAACTGTGCCTCTCTCAGTTGGGACTCACAGACTCCTGAGCTCCTAACTTTTCTTTAGCAGGAAGATTTAAGCCCCTGATTCAGTGGCCAGAAGATAACTGAAAACATCTCTTCCAGCAGCTGAACTTCCCAAGATGCCCATCAAGCTTGATGATGTGATGCAACTGTTCTGCCACCTCTCTGAGCAGAAGGGGATGAAAGCTGCTGTCAAACACTCTGGACAGGGAGCTCTGCTGGCAGGGGCCACAGCATTTATTGGGGGGCTGATGGGAGGCCCCCCTGGAATCGCTGTGGGTGAGTGACCACGACCTTGCTGACCCAGAGGGAGCTGCCTCCAGCCCCTTTGAGCCAGCTGGCACCAACTGGGTGGGCACAGCCCTGCTCTGGGGGGCTGGAGCAGGGCCAGAGCAGCACGGGGTGATGGTGGCACTGAGGAGATTGGGGTATAGAGCAAAGGTGAGTTGTGTTCTTAGCTTTAGCACAAGACAGGATCATCCTGCTGCTCTTCTTTCTGTAAAAGCACCTGGTCACTTCTTCTGGGGGAGCTTGAGGGTTTCCTGGGTGTTTTGTGGGGGGGAGGTTGGTTTGTTTGTTAGTGGCTCTGGTTTTTGGTTGTGTGATTTAGTGTGTGTCTGTGTTTTTTTTATTTGTTTGCTTTTTGGTTTCTGCTTTTGTTTTGGATTTTTGTTTAGTTGTTTGTGTCTTTTCAGTGCTTTTTTGTTTTCTGTGGTTTTTGCCTGGTTTTTGTTTCTTTTTGTTTTATGGGTTTTTGTGTGTATTTTGTTTTTTGTGAGTGTGCCTTTTATAGTTTATAGTAAATCTCCTGCTCTCCTCCCTCCTCTCCTGCTCTGCCCTCCCTCCTCTCCTGCTCTGCCCTCCCTCCTCTCCTGCTCTGCCCTCCCTCCTCTCCTGCTCTGCCCTCCCTCCTCTCCTGCTCTGCCCTCCCTCCTCTCCTGCTCTGCCCTCCCTCCTCTCCTGCTCTGCCCTCCCTCCTCTCCTGCTCTCCTCCCTCCTCTCCTGTTCTTCTCCCTCCTCTCCTGCTCTGCCCTCCCTCCTCTCCTGCTCTCCTCCCTCTTCTCCTGCTCTCCCTCAATGGCCAGGAAAGGTGGGAACACTGCTGATGAAAAGGCTGTGGATAAAACTCCAGGTTTTAACATCAACATCTCTCTGTTTCCTAGGTGGAGCAGTTGGGGGACTGCTTGGTGCCTGGATGACTGCTGGACACTTCAGGCCAGTGCCTCAGATTCTGTTGGAATTGCCTCCTGCTGAGCAGCAGAAACTCTATGATGAAGCTGTTGCTATTATCAGGCACCTGGACTGGACTGATGTTGTTCAGCTAACTGCTCTGGTCATGGGAAGTGCTAATCTCCAGCAGAAGTTGACAGCAGTGCTGATAAATTACTTCACCAAAGAGCTAAGAGCAGAAATACAGTATGGAGAATAAACCTGTCCAGAGCAGGCTTTTTACAGTGTAATGAATTTTAGTCTGGCAACTGTGATTCTTAAACATAGCAATTACTAGTTATCTATACCAATTAGAAATACAGGACTAGAGGTATAAATTTAATATATTATTTTGGGTTTTTGGATTTTAATTTGTGGTTTATTTCAATTTTTTCTTTGGTTTGTTTTGCCTTTTTTTTTTTGGTTGGTTGATTCGTGTGTTTTGGGCTTTTTGGTTGATTGGGGTTTTTTTGTTGTATTTTTATGATGTATGGTTGGTTTTTTTGTTTGGTTGGGTATTTTGGTTTTATTTTTTTTCTGAAAGGACAGTATTAGATGACTGCATTCTCCTTAGATTAGACTACTGACTTGCTATGGAGTTTGGAATCAGTCTGCACTCAGTGAATTCAAACCACTGAAGGGAATTTTGCTTCTCTTAAGCTAACTTAGTTAACATTTTCCCAGTCATTGTGTTTTGTCTAGGAGTCTCAATCCTGTTTAAGTGCTTTACATTTCAGCTGTGAATGAGAGGTGCCAAAGGCACTGGGAAGAATTTTCCTTACTGGTGTTTCAGTCCTGCAAAGGGATGCTCTAAAAGTGTCTTTTACTCCTGGGAGCTCAAAAATCTCAGTCTTTGCTTTAGCTTTTGTTTCATTTTTATTGTAATTCTTGAGATGTCTGTTCCTTTCTGTAAGAATTGAAGCCAAAACCTAAACAAGATTTTAGGCACCAGGTAAACAAGATGTGCACACGGTAATTCCTCATATCCTAGACCAGGAAGGCATGACAAAGTACTCTTTTAAAAAGAAAAAAAACCCAAGGGGAGCAGAATCTTCTGGTTTTATCCTGTCCCCATCATTAGGGTTGTCATTTCAGCACTGGATCTGAATGGCTGGTCCTTTCTTTTTATTAAAATACTCCTGAGAAGCACCAGAGTGGCCTGTGTTTTGTTTTCATGAACCCTTGAAAGAGGGTGGTGGCACTGAGGAAGCAGCCAGCCTTGTCCTGGGCAGCTGGCAGTGGTGGCAACTCCCAAGGCAGGTCAGGTTTTGTTTCAAAGCACTTGTAAAACCAGTTCCCAAGTAGAAAAAAAAAGTGCAGTTGTGCCTTCTTTTATATCTAAAAATAACCCAAATGAAAATGATCTGCTGATGTCAGTTTTCCCCTAAAAAAAGAGATCTCTGTGTGATGAGTTTTCTCAAAGTTGGGTGTTAAATGGTGAGGGTTTAAACTCAGAAGTTGCTGTTGTGTGTGTGATTATTTTTTTTCTGCAGGTGCTGTTTGTCATTGATAAATTCATTGTATTTTCCTGCCTGGAGTGCAGGGCAGAGATTGTTCTCCTCATTTGAAAATGCTTTCTCAGTCATGTGAAAGGCAGAGAGAAGTGAATGGTAAGTGGAGCTCATTCCTGTTGTGGTTTCCTGATGCCAAGCCTGAAAATGGTGGGTTTTCAGTTTCATTGACAGGTCACACACACTGCTTTTTCAGATTTTATATACACTGTATATCCATTTAAAAATACTATTTTCTACAAGTGTGGTTTCTTTTATTTGCAATTTTCTGGTTCTTTCATAAATGAAATTCACTCTTTCCAAAATAATGCTGCTAATAGAGTGAATAATAGGATAGGATGGAGCCTGAATTACTTTAATTGGGTGTACAAACCCAGACAAGAGGTCCAGTTTTAAAGCAGGCCATAGGAAAGATGAGATTTCAGTTGAGTTAGAACAGTATCCAGTATTTAAACAGATCATTACAAGTTGCAGAGTGGTTTCAGACATGAAGATCATGACTAGTTTTAGAGAGCTCTTTTGGGGGGCTCTGTATGGACTTACTTTAAACCCCACTGCTGCTGAGCTCCCCAGAAGCTTTATCTGAGCAACAGATAAAGATAATAATACAAGAGCAGCTCAAGTGTTCATCTTGAGTGACTTTGGCCACAGGGGAACTGGGAAATAACCCCTGCTGGTTGCAGAGACTCCCAAGGGAGGATGAGCACTGCACCCCAGAGTGGTTGTGGTGTTTGTATTGTAGCAGTTCAGGACTCTTCAGGCTGTTGAGTGCTGCAGAAGGATCCAATTCTGCTTTTGTTGCTCTGCTACAGCCCTGTTCTGAGCTCACTGTGATTGGTATGTAGCTTTCTTGCAGGGATTCAGGCAAGTTGAAAGAACTCTTCAGCAGATTTGATCTGAGGAAAAGACCAGCTGCAGGAGAAGGGATGAAGATCCATCTGTGGCTTTGGGAGAGACACTGCTGTCATCCCCTGGTGGAACTGGCACCAGTAGCAGGCAGGCAATGGCATCTCCTCCAATCCATTCCAGCTGCACAGCACCCAGGCTGAGTGTGAGGCACAGCTATTGCCTAGGAAACAAGGTGCTGCTGTGCCAGCAGTTTCAGGAGGCAGCTGAAGGAGTCACTATGGGGAGATGTTTGTGTTTATAGACAGAAACCATCTGCCATGCTGCTTATCGACCTGGGTTGGTGGTGGATGTGACAGAATCCAGCTAGATTTTTATGGCAGATTGTGTATGTTTAGTTGAAAAATCCTCCTTCTTCTATGTGGGTTTGTGATTGCAGAACAGAAAGCATGATTAGAAGGTGCTCTGTTAGCCAAGAGAGGGAGTATCTTTTTTTGTTGGCTTTTTTTTTTCCTTTCAAAAGAAGGCAATCCTGAATTCAGATTAATAATTGAGATGTGCCATCTAGTGGCAATTGGATTATTTCTTTAATTCAGCCTATCAAGGCTGAATTGATATAGATATGGGTAACACATTTCTCCTTTGCCCTGAAAAGTAGGGTTAACTGGTTTTGCTCTGCTTTTATTCCTCTTAGTTTGTTAATTTCCTGGCCTTGGTGAGTTTGTGTTGGATGACAACAATCAGCCCAGCCACAGACCAGAGCAGAATTCATATACATTCCCTGCTGAAGTTATCACATGTGAGCTATGACTGCACAGATATTTACTGCAGCTGCATGTCACATTTAATTACAGTGAGAAAATACCCAATCAGGTGGAGAAGGACAGTTTCACCCTCCTGATTACTGAAGGACAAATGGATTTTGAGAGCTGAACAGCAGCCAGTTGCAGACTGATTGACCTGGCAAACCAGTGAGGAATAATTGCTTTTTTTTCTTGGAGGGTTGCATTTCTTTCTTCAGTTTTATCAACCCTGGGGGTGTTTAAAGGTTGGTTGGATGTGGGTTTGAGAGCCATGGTTTAGGGGTGAACTTTGTAGAGGAGGGTTAGTACATCTCCAGCAGTGCTCACTGGTGAGTTATGGGCATACTCAAGGGTTGCATCCTGCTGAGCTCAGTCATCAGCAGCTTAGCAGCACCAGTGCAGCCAGGGGGTGTCAAAGTGAAGCAGAGTAAAAGCTCTTGGAGGGAAAGCAATATCTTCTTAGAAAGGCTGTCATGGGCTGACCAGCTGACATGGAACTCCAGCCTAATTGAATAGCAGACTTTCAACTGGCTTGGCAAGCTTTTAAAAAAACCCAAGGCCTTTGCATTGCAGTGAACTAAAGCTATTAGCCCCTAATTAAAACATGAGGTTTCATCTTTACCTTGCTAGAGATCACAGAAATCTATGTATTTTTCAGGCTGTAAGCCAGAAATCAAACATTCATCACATAATTGCAGTAAGTGTGTGCTAATACTTCTCATTAAATATGATTTATGAATTCCAGAAGAGCCTAAGAGATAAATACATAAAATTATTCTGAAGGCTGCAAAAATGAAGGCATTCATTTCTTTGTACAACTGTTCAGCAGGAAGGATTTAGACAAATGGGAACATTGCAGCTTTCAACATTTTGGAAAGATGCTGCTATTTGGACATCTGGACCTGGCCAGCTCCCTCAGAAAGCTCTGGGTTCATCTGCTGTTACTGCTGAGCTTTCAACACAGATAACCCTTCCCTGTCAGCTGGGTGTGCAAAGCCCATCTTGCTGCACCTCAGAACAGGTTTCCCCTTCCCTGGTTTTTCTGCTGGGTGACTTTGAATAACTTCCCACCTTGAATCCTGGATGTGTTTCTTGTTAAACACCTTGTGAAATCCTGCCAGCAGAAATGGGATGGCAAATGTTTTGTGTGCAAAATGCACAAAATAATATACATTATAAATATAACTAATAAATATAAATAATGAAAAATACCTGCTCAGCCTTGGTGGGCACAGACAGTTTAGGGTGAAATTAAATCTTTCTCATGCTGCTTTTTGAGTACTCTCAGGTTTTTACACCTTGTGTCATCTGAAGGGTTACAAGATTATTTCTGTATCCCTCAGTAGGATCTGATGAGTAATCTTTGTCATTTGGGATCAGAACTGATCTAACAAAACAGAAGCTTTTGAAGGTCTTATTTTTACCTCACCCTGCTGCAGGTCCCTGAGCAGCAACTTGTATTAAGATGTTATGACAAAATAATTGGAGAATCACCCAGCTGAGTCTGAATCAGCCCCTGGACACTTAACAGGGACAGGAGAGATTGCAGTGAGAGATCATGGAGCCAGGGCAGGTGTGTTTAGCATTCCCTCCCAGATCCTCATCTCCTGCTGAAGCTTGTGAGCCAGTGGGTAAAGCCAATGCTGTGAGCAGAGCTGTAGGCAAGCTCATTCTTTTGATATTTTTATGCATTTCCAATGTGATTTGTTTTGTTCTCACCCAGCTAACTGTGCCAGTGAGTAGTTCCTCTAGATTTCTGCCCTCTCCCTGGCAGGCAGTTCTGCTTGATACTCATGGAAGTTTTCTGCAAGAAGAGGTCAGGGCAACTCTGGCTTTTGACATGACCTCGAATGTCTCTGGCTCTAAAAATCCTGCTCTTCCAGGTTAAAATGAGAGGGCCATCTCTAAATCTTCTGTGTTGCCTTTCCAGGCTAATTTGAAACTCTATATAGTGAGATTTTCAGAATCCTAAATCAAAGCCACACTCTCTTTTTTAGAGCAGCAAAGCATACAAAAGGTACAACAGCTGGATGTGATATTTGGGCTTGGGAGAGATGGAGCACAAGAGCAAATGCTTCCAGTTCCTCAAGAAAGCAGGGGACAGGGCAACCCAGCTCAGCAAATACCACCTTCAAGGGGAAGACTTGCTGGAGTATCAGTAGGAATCAGTGCCTGCTCTGGGCCTGTCCCTGAGCTGAAGTTCATGCAGCACACTTCTGACCAGAGTGCAGTTGCTGAAATGCTTATGCAGGAACAAAATGAGTCATAAAAAGCTAGATAAGGTGCTGGCAAGGCAGGCTTTTGGAACAGGTTTTGTTGATTTCCATAAAAGGGACTTGCTTGCTTTTTCCCAGCCATTCTCTCCAGGAATCTGTGTATAAAAATATTTGTTCCATAACCACAGCAGACAGCCTGGCAAATGTCTGCACACTTGAGGCTTTCTGCCATCTCTGAAGTTTAAATCTGCTGGAGCCTGTGCTGATACCAAGCCCAATCCTAAACCTGGGCTTTTGTGCCCCAGAGGCTGCAGGGCAGAGATCACCCTTCATCTTCCACTGAAGATGAGTAGCAATGAGGATAATAAGCAGCACTCTGGCAGTGCTTTTTGTTCTGCTGATGCTAATTAAGCTGCCACACACACAGCCCTGCCACAAAGCTGTGTGTTTCTGCTGTGCATCAGCTAACTGCACTGTGGTGTTAGGCAATAAACCAAAATTGGATGGTGTCTTCAGACAGCAATCAAGGAATCAATTAACCAGCTACTGGCTGTGCACACCCCAACAGGTCAACTAGCTTCAGGGCTGCCTCTGTGTCTTTTGGGTGGCCTTGGTGCACCTCTGGGAGCCTCAGAGTGTTGAGCAAAGTGGCTGCAGTGTTTTGCACAGCTCCGTGGCTGTGGCCCCCAGCATCTCCCAGTCCTCAGAAGATGCAGTCCCGGTGCTACCAGTTTAAACCCGGGTACTGCTGGAAGAGCCCCAGTGCCTGCATTGCTGCTGGAGCTGGGTTGTGGTGATGGTGGTGTGCTTGCTGGGGACTGGTTGCAAAGGGAAAGTCCAGCGTGCTGTGCTGTGCTGACATGCCCAGGGGGGGAGCTGATGCTCTGCTTCAGCTGCCAGGCTTCAGAGCCTCTGTGGGCAGCAGAGCCACCTGCCTGCAGCCACCAGTGCCTGCTGTCAGCGGCCAGTATGAGCCAGTGGCCAGCAGAACAGGAGGTGCTGGTTAGTACTGGCAAATGCCACCAGGAGAAAGGTGAGTATATTGTCACAGTCCTGGGCTCCAAGTGACCTATTTTCTCTCAGGAAAGAGCTTGAGGTCACTGAGGACAGATTTCTGCCAACACAAGCTCAGGGAGAAGGTTGGGACAGATGGGGAGAGAAACCCAAGAAGGTGGCAGGAAATGTTGTAGGGTCACTGAATAAACCCAGGGAGCTGCCACATGGTCTGTGCAGCCTGCTCAGTCTGCTCTGCTCAGGCCTTTTGGAGCTAAAAAGAACACCATGGAGCTATGGAGGATACAGAGAAGGGTAACGTGGCATGGGAGGGCATCTGTGTGAGAGATGGGCTAGTTTAAAAATGGTTTAGCTGGAAAAGACACTACTGGGGAGAGGTTTGGATGAGGCTCTGAACAGCCCACAGGACTCATACCAGGGCATAGAAGGCTGGGGGCAGGCACTGAAGGGGCAAAGGTGAAGGG
>VYZU01070977.1:0-14167 GCA_013401355.1 Ceyx cyanopectus
ATCATCTCTTCTGCTTGACTCAAAGCTGCTCCAGCTTTACAGGTGTAAAACCACATTTTTCAGAAAGCATTTCCTGTTTTGGATCTTATGGAAGTTAAAAGCAGTTTTCCTCAGGTCAGACTTTTTAAGTTCCAAAGCCATACAACATTTCAGGTGTGCCTGTCTGCTTTATGTTTTGGATGCTTCTAGACAGATTACTAGTAAAGATGCTGACTTTTCTAATAGGTGCTCAGTGACCTCATGGCTTTGGATTCCAGTACAGATTTTCTGGCTTTTATATAAAAGTGACAGTTTTTTATATAAAGTGACAGCTTCAGGTATGAGGTTCACAAACTTTTTCATTAGTCTTAGTCTCCACTGTCAACTACTGTTCAAACAGACCACAAAAAAGTACAGATTCAACTCTGTTGCCCACAGACTTATGTTAGTAGTATGTTTTATTTCAACATCTGCTAAGGTTGAACAGCTTTCCATCAATCTCTCATGTGATGTAATGAGTTCTTGTTGCTGTTTACTGATACATTTTTACATTTTTATTTTTTATTACTTGTAATCTACAGACAGTTAAAGAATCCACTGGCACCTTTTTGCCGTTTTTAATATTACAATTCAGTAACTTCCAGAGAGGTAGAGACTTTGTACACTTTAGAAAAAAAATAGCTCTTTCTAGTTTCTAAGATGGGCTACTAATTCTTAATCCTTAAAAGTTGTAATATCTTCCTTATTATAGAATTCAGTATTGCTAATAGTTAATTTTGACCTAATATTTTTGAGAGAGCAAAACGTAATAATTTTGAGAGCAACATTTGGGTTTTCAAAGCTTTTGTTGTCTTGTTAACTGCACAGACTTTAAGAATGGTAGGAAATGGGCTATTGACTGTAACATAAAGGAATATGTTGAAACTGAGATTTGTTCACAAGTTCTACAGTTTAATTCCCCATGTCTCCCTTTTTTAATTCCCTTCTCAAAGTGCTTACGTTCATGTACATACACAAATAACACTTCTAGATTGTTGCTTTAGGTAGAGTAAAAAGAGCAATGACAGTGCCAGGAAACCAAGTTATACTAGTTTTCATATTTAGTGTTCACATTATTTATCAATGGTAGAAATAATTTCAAAATGAACTATGATTTTGCTGGAGATATATATGTTTTTCTTTATTACCTTCAAGGGGTTAGAGTGTTTATTGAGAAGAAGGCACAACTGACACTTCTAGGAACTGAAATGGACTATGTAGAAGACAAACTGTCCAGTGAATTTGTCTTCAATAATCCAAACATCAAAGGAACATGTGGCTGTGGAGAAAGCTTTAACATCTGAGATCTCAGGACTGCTTCTTTGATGTTGAACACCCTGTAACACTTACTGTTATGGCTTTCAGAAGCAAATGCATTTTTGTCAGATTCATAGGCTATGTAAAGTGTGGATACCCTTAATAAAAATAAATACGTTTGAAAATTTATTTTTTTGTGTTAAATTCTACAACTTGTGTAGTTATGTTGTAATTTGTGATCAGTTCGGATCTAAAAGGTAAGAACAGAAAGTGCTTATGTACTTTCATATACCAAGGAAATAAAATCTCACTGTTGTAATTTTCTTTGTCCACTCTGTTCATACTTCCACAATCAAAATCCAGTTGAAAGACTATATTGCCTGTGTGTTCTGCTTTGATATGGGGGAGGCGAGAACCAAGCATCCAAAAAAACCCCAACCAAACAACAAAACTCCCAACTATTTACATGTTTTTGTTTATTAAAAGATTTATATACACAGGCACAGAGTCCTCAGTTTCAGAATTCACTGCGGTTATGAAGCTACTTGCTTGGTTTTTGTAGTTTTCTCATGCTTTCATCTATATATGTGGTTTTTCTGGTGGTTTATTTTTCTGGAAATCAAAAAATATTTGATGTATTTATATGGTAGGATACCATAGCACTGCTTGCAGAAATGCTTCAAAATAGGGTAATCTAATCTTAATTCTGTTCTATTCTTTTTTGAAGATGTAATCTCTGTTCTTGAAAATTGTAAATACACAGATACAGTCAGGCACTGGAGTACTAAAGCAGAATTCAAACTGGCCTTGTTTCTCACACTTCTATTGTTTATCTTTCTTGATTGAGATTGCAAAGATGCTAAAACTGGCTCCAGATTCTGATTTCCCTTGTTTACAGAATGGGCTGTCTCTGCAGCAAAGGCTATGAACATTTATTTTGAGAAAGAAAACACTCCTGGGTTTTTGTTTGTTTGGGTGGTTGTGTTATTTTTTAGTTTGTTGGTTGTTTTTTGTAGTGAGGTCTGCTACTAACTATTGCAGCCTAAACTCTGTTTTGTAACTCTAGGTGCTAGAGTTTTTCACCAATGCTTATGATAACTTCTATTTAACTCATATATTGAAGTTAACTTGGTAACGAGATAAAGCATTTAAAAAAACCTTTACATTTAATAATTGTTTTAAGTTAATGTAGACAATAATTGATCTATTTGTAGGAAGCCATCTCTGTAATTTGAACTTAATTTCTTCTGATCAGAATTTTTGTTTTCATAAAACAAGTTTATAGAGTCTTGAGCATGTCCTTGCTGGTGCTCAGGCAAGTGTCATGTCTCTCCAGGACTTTCCAAAAGCTGGTGTGAGAGAAGTGCTGTTCCATTACTTTTATCTCCATGTCCAGAGATTACAGTGTGCAGTTAAGCAGCTCATTTGTGCAGAAGAGGATAACAGTCTGCCTAGTCAACTGCTCAGAACAGCTGGTGAAAAGGTAGCAAAAAGCAGGGGAGCACAGGGACTGGGATCTACTGAGATGGGAGAGAAGGAGGGTGCATGTTGAAAATCCAGAGATAATACTGATCTGGAGAGTTGTGGCCACATGCTTGTCAAAACAATTTGCTTTGGAACAGTAATGCAATAAAGATACAGGATTGCAGCTACCTTGTTATTCTTGCCTCTACACGTTGCCAGGTTTGCAGAATAATAAAAACGAAGAAATAATTCTGCATCTGTTTTATGTAGTGCTCAGGAACAGAAGGTTAGAATTTCCCAGGAATTATTGGTATTGCACTGGCTGCATGGCACTTGTAGTGCTGTAAGTCAGTCTTGAAAAAAAAAGGCAGTTAATGTGATGTAGCTGCATTAGTCAGTCCAGAACTACAGGATAAGGGCATTTCTTCAGATTGCATTTCTCTGTTTCTTGCTAGAGGATAAGATTGAATGTGGTAGCCCTTGTGGTTGCTAAGAATGCTAGTACTTAACTCAAATTTTAACTTGTTTTGAGGCGTTTGGGGCAGGGTATTGGTTTGGGTGTTTAACAGAGATGTTGCACCTGTAGCAGTCCTTTTCATGTGTTTTGTGTATATGCTTTGGATTGAAAGCTTGCACTTTTGTACTCCTGAAATAATCCTCTAAACTGTCTCTTTACTAAGACACCTCATGCACATTGTGTTACATTTGTGTTAAAGTGCTACTTAGAGTTGCATAGGAACATGGTTTTGTTGATTGATCCATTATAATTTTGTGTAGTACTGTATGTAGAGTTCTTAGTTATAATAAATATTTTCTCTTGGTAGAGATTAAATATTCTTTATCTTTCTCTGTTTGCAGCAATAAACAGACACTGGAGGGAAGGAATGTGTTTGTAGCCTGGGATTACAAAGTAGATACAATATTACTATAACCTGAGTTAGTATTTCCCAGAAATTAGACGTTTCCAAATATTAACAGTTTTGGAATAGTGCAGAAATGTATAGCAAAGATGCCTTAAGCAGAGGGTGGGCTGTTAATGAATGGACTTAAATTAGGCTTCAAGATATACCATTTTCAGGGTGACATTTCTAATTGTCAAGATGCTTATTTTGAAGGCTTCTACATGCCACATTGTGGAATGTTTAAATTCAGGCTAATGATTTTGGTCCAAGTAACTATTAATGTAAAATGGCTTTAATTGGCTGGGCAATTTGTGGGTGAGGATCAAAGGTTGTTCCCAGCTATTCCATTTCAGTAGTATATAATGGTACTAATTTGCCCACGTGCATTATGTCAGAAACACTTTGTTTTATTTCAGATACAGTCTGACAGAACTTGTTATTAACAACACTTGTTGCACAGGCAAATCAGTATTCCTGATCCACCCCTTTTTATAGCTCACTTTGAATGGCTCAAGAACAGCTTCTTTAGGAAAACATTGAACAGTCCAATATGCAAGTCACCCTGACAACAGATGATGGGACAACATTAATTCCAAAATAAAAAAATAAGATTAAGGTAACAGGACTATGAAATTTAATGTCAAGGAAACATAATACCTTTTTTTTCTTCTTCTTTTCAGTTAAATTCTATCTGCAATAGGTTGCTTCTGTTGTTTGGGGGGTGTTCAACTCTTTTTGGGTTTTTTTTAACTGTAGTTATTAACCTTCCCAGTTATTTAAATCACTAGTGGAAAAAATTCTCCAGTTGTACCACTCCTGTGTACCAGTTTCTGAGGTATTTTGTAATTATATTTCTTATTACACTAAAATTTCAGTCTTTTCTGACACAATTCCATAGCTGTCTGATGTGGCAGAGTGTGCACCTCAAAAGACACAAAGAAACCTCAAAAAGAGTTGAAAAAGTACTTTTTCTCATGATCAGTACAGCTTTTTGTCTGTAAAGCTATCTGCCATACAGTGGGCAGTTTGGCCTGGTTCTGTACTGTCACATTTAATATATATGAGGGATGCTGGTTCTGCATGGTGAGCAAAAATGAAAGCACTTAGCACAATTGCACATGCAGTTGGATTCCACATGAGAAGCATTTTTTGTATGCAATACCCGGCTTAAAAAAAAAAAAAAAAAAAAAAGATACAGAAGGGAAAGATTAACTGCTGAATTTAAAGACTGTGTTGTGGCAGGGTCCCCAGTCCTGCTGTTCTTCAAAGACCCAACTCGAAATGCTAGTCCCTCGCAACAGACACTCCTCTGGGTGGCAGCAAGTTTCCAGTCTGTGTTTCAAAAGGCGAATCACCTTTTCCCCCATACTCTTGTTTTAAGCTTCCTCTTGCATTTCCCAAACACTAGAGTTACTTGTCTTACAGAGCTGAAAATCTCTCTCTGCTTGTTCTATGGTATTTTGTTTTATTTTTTTCCCCATTCCTGAAGGATGTCAGATGACTGCAGAAATGGAATATACCAAATCCTTTCAGAGCTCCTGATGGAAAGAGAAGCAGAGGGTCAGAACATAGCCTTCTGACCAGCTTTGGCTATGGAAGCATTATTTTTTTTCATCATTCATCCCATTGCTAGAACCTCCTTAATGTTGTGTCTGGCTCCAAATGATTGCAGATTTGTCTCTGAGGGTTAGATTTACCTTCAGGGTAACAAAAGTTCCTTCCTGGGATGGTACATTCTAGCAGGATAAAGGAAACAGTATAGTCTCCATTCACATCAGGAATGCTCTTATACCACACACCTTACTTACCTGGCGCTTTTACTGACTGCACAATCATTTTGTTGCATGTAATTTAAATGAGTAATTCCTTGTGTAGCTCACTGAGGACAAGTCCAGACAGCAGGAGTTAAGTTCCTATTACTAGCTAATGAAATAAGACAGCCTCCAACTTTTGATAACCTGAGTAGTAGAATTCAGTGCATACAGAGACTGCAGCCAGCCACTTTCTTTTTCAACACATTTTCATCTTTTGCATGTTCACAGTCATTCACATAAACCTTCCATTTCTAATCACAGTAGTCTTTCTAATTAATTACTAAATAGATGTATGACGTGTGGCAAAACTGTTTAGATTGCTTTGCTGTTAACTATATTATTTACTTCTATCTGCTTGTTTCACACAAGAAGCTTAAATGCAAGCATGCATTCAAATGTGGAGAAAAAGGAAGGTGCTGATGAACACCTTATGCAATCTTATGAAGCACACAAGTGGTAGGGAACGGGAACCAGATCTTCCTGCCAGCCTTCGCTTTTACAACAGATTTGCAGAGTACAGTCCTCCCATTTTCAAATGAAAACTAGCTGAAGTGCACATTCCATAGTAATTTTTTTTCCTAGTGAGTATCTAATGTCTACGCCCCCCCAAAAAAATCTAATATTTGTGTATAAAAAGTGATAATGTAAAACTGCCATTTGGAAACTTTGTTGAAAAAATAAATCATACTGCTTCTCCTCAAGATACATCTTCTAATTTTCTGCCTTTACTATTTGAGCTATGCACTGAGATTCAACCAAAGAAAACTTGCTAAAGTGGTTTTGGGAAGTTCCTGTGTAGTTGTCCCCTCTGAGGCTACCACTCCTACAGCAGACTTGTGAAACAAGTGCCTGAACTTCAGCTGAGGGTGAATTTACACTAATGCTTTTACCCTTGCTGAAATGTGGAAAGACCCCATCAAAGTGGTAAGTAGTAAACTATCCTATCAAGAAGAACCAACTTAAACTCTGTTCCTGCCCTACCCACCAAGCGCACCAAGCATATTCTCCCAAACAACTGCCCTTCTCCCCTCAGTGAGGCTGCTGAGGGCAGGGAGGTGGCCATGGGCATTCTCCAGGGTGAGGGGCCAGTAGGTGTTTTGTGCAAACTTTTCTTTCCTCCCTTCCTAAGAGAACTTCATCTTGCCTGGAGCCTTCTGGTTTGTGTGCAGCACATGGCAGGAAGCCCATGGCTAATGGAATGGACCCAGGCTATCACCAGAATAACAACCTGTCAGCGTTCCCCTGAGCAGCAGCTCCTTAGGTCTCTCCCCTGCTCCCCTCTGGCTTGCTGGGGTTCAGAAGATTAATTTTGGAGAGAGAAGAGCAAGACTGAGATATCACTAAGGAAAACCACAAAATGAGCTTGGGAGGCACCAGTGTGCCTTGGCAGTAATCAAAGGAGAGAAAAATGCTGGTCTACCAGGCACCAAGGAAATGGGATTCTGTCAATGGCAGGAAAAGGAAAACTAAGGGAGAGAAAAAGAATTATGCTAAGTAAGAGATGGGAATCATCTCACAAGGAAAGTGAAAAATCCTGCTACCTTGAGAAAGTTTTAGACTCTGGCGGGCAAAGTACTGTGATGCGTAACACAGATGCACTATGGTTAGTTCACTGGACATTGGGGACTAGGGGATTGACTCCCTCTTGGACATTTGTAGTTTTCCTGTTTATCTTTCCTCCATTTAATCCTGTTTCTCTATCATTTTTTCATCTTTTAATCATTATTAAACTAGCTTTTTTTTTGTACTAATTTTTTTTTTTAGAGAAAAAATTACCAGATTTTTTAGCAGTTTCACATTTCAAGTTCAGTATTTATGAGAATTTCAATTACTATAATCTGCCCCTATTCTGAAAAAAAAAAAAAAGCATTTGTCTTATCTTTACAGCATGTATCAAAGGATTATTTTATTTCTCAGTGGTGTGGTATGTGTCCGGACAATTTGTTGGAAGACCAGTAAGAGGCAGGTACTCTTACTCCTGAGTAGGAGTGAGCAAGTAGCCATATGGTGCAATTACGATATCTGGAAACATGGTTCATTGTCCCTTATACCATCACCTTGCTTTTATCTTCATACATAGCCCATGATTGCTTTTTATACTATATTTAGATTGTAAGATTTTTGTGGCAAGGATGATTTGTTTGTATTGTATGAAGATCAATGGCTATAAAGTTGTGACTCTTATAAAAACGTATAGTCTTTAAAAAATGTAAGTAATAACAATAATAATAGAAAACTTCATAGTTGTCCATATAATTTATTTTTACAGTCCTGCAACATTAATGTAAAAATTCCCTATCTTCTTTTCAGATACCAGAATATCCGCCATCTCTCACAAATATTAAAAGAAATTAGAAAAAGCACCCATGACTTTGGAGCAAGCACACATTTCTCCTATACTAGCCAGTCAGCAGTAAGATCTAACAATTTGGATTCTGCAGCATGTACAAACACAGCTTTCTTCCTAATGAGTCTGTTAGTAGCAGTTGTTCACAAATAGATGTTGAAGAGGAAAATGCTGAATCACTAAGAATAGGAATGAGAATCCCAGACAATTTCATATCTGAAAATGTCCAACAGCTGTCTGAATCAAAGTGAAAAATATCTGTTGCTCAAGAGCACGAAGAAAAGCTGATGTTTATGACCCATTGTGAAAACTTCTACTCTTATGTGGTTTTGACCAAAAATTGCCTTCCTTTCTTTTGTCCAAGATAATATTTCAGTGGGGAGATACTATGCAAGATACTAAATTTCAGAAAAGAGAACAGACTCCAGCCAAAACTCAAGAGGTACTCCCTTTTTATGTTACACAGGTCTGACAGTGAGCAGTCTGTACTGGTAATTATTTATGGATGTCTCAGAGTAGCACAAATAGAATTAGCTAGGAACAATAAAAGAAAAAATAAGGAAAATAACTGAGCCTGAATTTCAAGAGGGAGCTCCTGAATATAAGAACATAGATATTAATGATTTGAAATTATAGAAGCATTAATATTTGGAGCTTAAAGAATATTGTCAAAGTAAAAACAGACAAATGGTCTGCTACATTGGTGTATACCAGACATTTATTTTTATTTTTCCACGAAAGCCTGCAACAGATATCAAAAACATACAAAAACATGACAAACATTTGGGAACTCTCAGATCCATGTTCACATTTATATAGCTTTTGGATTCTCAGCTATGACCTCAAATCCCCAGGGAACAATTTGCTGGAGGCTGTATGTTTTTCACCATTAGAATACTTTTTGGTATGTGAATCTCCACCTGAAAACTGCCATAGGATTCATTCCTTTGCATTTCTCAAGAAGCCGACAGCTGGTAGGCAGCTAGTTTCAATTGGTTCTTGTATTTTCTCTGCCAAGATGTTCCTTGGAGACAAACAGTGAAAAACTCTGTGTCTAAATGTCCAAGGAGTCTATAACATGGGGTTAGAATGAAACAAGATGAAATAAGGTCTGTTTTCTACTTCAAATATTAAGTGCAATATAGGCAGCATCTGTACAAACCTGTCTTCTCTGATATGCCAGCAACCCCCATCTGTGAGAACATGAAGTTATTAACTGTTGACATCTAGTCATTTTTTGGCATAGTGGCTGAGACTGGCAATATGAATGTCAAATTGTGATGATGACATGTGAGTTTTTTCTTTTCAAATTCTAATCAGTAAAAGTCTTTTTGTCTCAGTAGAAGCAGGACTAGTCCTATATATATTTTATTTTTTTTTTCTTGAAATCCATCAATAAACAACAATGTAGATGTTTATTAGTGTGGATACCTTACTGCAGAGTTGGGTTCTGAACATCAGGTTGAATTACAACATGCAGAGGACTGTCCTCTACCTTGTTACAGTGTAATCCCATTTATTTTAGAGAAAAAGTTGTATTACGTATCTGTTAACATAATTGTCCTAGTTTGGACAGGTATTATCTTAAATTTTATAAAATGCGAGACCTGGGGCTTATAAAGAGACAAGAATTTATTAAACAATATATATATATAGGGAAGAGAGAGGGATATTTGTATAGAATGCAAAACCAAACAACAAAATGTATAATCAGTAAACTTTGAAACAGCATTATATATAACAGACACAGATGGCTGCCCTTCCCTCCGGCAACCAGCAGCGGCTGCTGGAAAATGCTGTTGAACAGGGAGGGGGAAGGGTGGGGGGAAGAAAACAACAGGAATGACTTGAAAGAAAAAATCCCCACTCTGGTTTTTAAGAAGAACAGGGTCCCAGGGGATCAAAGTGTCAGATGAACCCACAAAATATGCAGCTGGCAGAGGTGTTCCGGGAAATCTGGAGAAGAGCTGGTCGGAGAAAATCCAGTCTGGGAAGATGAGAACTGACTGAGACAAAAGGCAGATTCCTTCCTTCTGGGTTTACACTGAAAAGTAGAGAGAGTGAGCTTCCCGGAAAACACTCTTCTGTTTCTGTCTGTGAACATCCCATCCCCTCTCCACCCTGGCTCCGACTGGCCTGGCCCTGCCCCCACAGGCAGGGAAAAAAATCAGAAAAGGTTGGGTTGTTTTTTTAAAAAGGGAATCGCTACCCCTTGACTATAATACATACATTTTTCTCAGTGTCCTGAATACCATATAGGATCTTCCACCATCTGAAGGGTTCCTTGTGTAAAGGCTCTGGGAAGAGGAAAGAGCAGTTTCTAAATTTTTGAGAGATGCAAATTACTGCCCTTTGTAGTTACTAGAGGGAACAACTCAGAAGGTACACTATATCCTCTCTTTATTTAAGGATTCAATAATTTTCTCTGCTTATCCTTTATTTCCTGTTCTCTGCCATGAATTTAAATGGGAGTGACTGCAATTCAGCAGTGAAAGCAAATGAAACTGCCAAGTGCTGGAGGCAGTTAAAAAGTTATCATTATTTTTAATTATTCTTCGAACTGTAACAGTAGCTTGAAATTGGGCCTGGAGCATGACCTCATGCTGTACAAAATTACTCTTCCTGTTCCTCAGATGTGAAGCAGCTAGAGTGAAACAGCCTTCAGAATAATGAAGTATGCATAGTTATATGTCTCTGCAGGAATGTAGTAAATTGCTACTTATATGTCATGTAGTTTGTCTTTTTCTGTTCGGTGTAATTCCCAATCTAGAGAGCTTGGCTATTAACTGCTATCTGAGGTATCCCTGGTCAGATGTGATCCTGAGTGTAGACATGTTCTAGGTTAATAGGTTAATCAGTCCACTTGCCTAACCAAGTATTGCCCTGCTCAGACTAAGGAAATAATGTCCTTCCTCCTCTCTCACCCTTTTATTTTTCTCTCTCCTCAATTTTCCATATTCATCTTCCTCTCTCCACTTTCTTCTCTTTCCGAACAATGCCTTGCTTTATTTTTTTATTCACCTTTTCTCTCAGAGACTACTCTTGTCAGTCATGAAGCAGTCTTTCCTTCCAAATGCCAAGAACAACCCCTCTTTCAGTTTGGTTTATTTCAATTTCCAATTGTGTTTCTCCCTTCTCCACTATTCTTCTTTGATGCATCAGACTCTTCTGGTTTATGACAGGATTCCCTCAGTCCTGATTACAAAGGAGATCTCTCTGCCAGACTCACAATCTTGTCTTCAAGTGTTAGTAACATCTTTGGCTTCCCTGGTTGTCATTGCCCATCAATTAGTCCAGTGATGGTGTCTTGCCAAAAAGACATCCTTCTTTCCAAGTGCCCAGAACAACCAAAACTACTCTCTCCAAGCTACTCAGAGGTCTTCAGTGCTAGTAGCTGCCTGGTAACTGTGCACTTTTACTTCACCATGAAAATAAGTTATTCCCTGGAGGCATACATGACTGTAAAACAGAGTTTATTCAAGGATACCAAGTGAGTGCAGTCCTGCTGCACCAGATGGTGTTCACCTGAAGAAAGAGTGCCACAGCTGCCTTAGCTACCAACCTCAGAGGCACCTCTCTCAGAAATCCCACTGGCTGACAGCAGTGTAAGAATTTCAGATTTACTTTAAGGCTGTATTCTTCTCAAATGCACTAAGGATGTGGGAAAGCGACAAGTGAAAACCTCAGCTGGGCTCTACTTTGCTCAGCTCTAATTGTTTCCCCACCCAGAGGCTGGCAACTAGATGGTAAATCAGTGTTTTGTGGCTGGCTGGGTTTTGTTGTTGTTCTGTTCTGTTGGTTTTGTTTATTGTTTTGGTTGGTTTCATTTTGGTTTTTTTGTTGGTTTTTTTTTTTTTCCAATGATCTTATCTGAAACCCATAAAAGTTAATGAAAACCCTCAGGCTTCAGTGAATTTTGGATTAAAACCATAATGTATGAAATGGATTTCTTCTGCCAGAAGAAAGATAACTACTCTGTGACTATCCTGGCTATTTTCTGATAATGGCTTGTCCCTGCTTTAGAATTTTAGTTTGAATGAACATGTAGCTTGGTTCTCCAGACAGGTACTCCTGGGAGAAAGCACTGCCTCTGAAAAACAGTGTGCAAAAGGGTTCTAGCTGAAGTATGAGAATATAAATATGCTGTAGAAGTGATTCCTTAAAAAAAATTGAGGTGTTCTAATGCTACTCAAAGGCAAGACTATTCCTTAGTTGCCGGAGATTCTTGCATCACAGCCTGATGGTGGTGTTACACTGGAGAGTATCCTTCCCTCACAAAGTAATCTACGGATTCATAAAGCAGATTCTACACCTCTGATTCCTTCTGTACACAGAAATGCACTCAAAATGTCAATCTTACCTCTGCTTAGATTAATTCATACTTCTGGAGAAATTAAATCTTATGTGGATCTTAGAACAAGTGCCTATAAAACAGAAAACTTGTGCTTCTGTGTTCTTGATTAAATTATAATATAATCTTTAATTATAAATTAAAGATCTTTATTTATAATCTTTAATTATAAAGATTTAATGATAAATTTAATTTAAATTATAAATTAAAGATTGCCTAATGTACAGGAGGTCAGTTTAGGCTGTCTATGATACTTAAAATTCACTGACAAGCTAAAACAAGTAAGTTTAAGTAAGTTTAATTGCTTAAGTCTTTGGAGAAGTCTGTGGAGGGAAAGCAAATGAAAAGAGCAAGGCACTCTAACCTGTATTTTGTATCAAAAATTTTTCAATTATTATAAAATATTTTTTATCAAAAAAGTTTTTATTGATGTAATAGCTTTTACAATGAAGAATCAAATACAAATTATTCTAGCATCACTGATGAAACTCAGTAACCACAAGCCGAGAAATAATCTTTCCAAGCTTTTGGTTATCTGCTATGACATTTGAGGAGTAATTGGAGCTATTACCCCTCATCTGTAGCTACCTTTATTAAAAGATATGAGAGCCTAATGTTCAGTGATGGCTGTGATACTGGATGTTTAATTCTGAAGTGGTTTATTCCAGGCAAGGTGCTGCAGCTGACTCATCACACTCTGCCTGTGCTCTGCAGAGGGAGCTGCTGTCTAACATGGGTCTTCGACTTCTGCTATGCAGCAAGGTGATTAGAAATTACACCTTTAAATCTGACCTTAAACCTCGCCTTTCTCTTTCCTCTTTATCCCAAGTCACTCCAGACAAGTTTTCACTAGTTTTATGACATTTCAGGCTTACAAACATGGTGTGGCTTCTCATGCAAAAACCAGAATACACAGAACAAAATCAGGGTTCTGTCCCTTTAATTTGGCTCTGGCTCTGATATAACAATGAGCAACAGTTTTCTTTGCTCTGTGATCAGTACCATAAGGTCTTGTGTATTTAGGAATGGCTGTGTCCCATCAGGGGTTTTTTTTCTCACATCTAAAGCACAGCTTCACCATACAATTACATCACAGAGGGAACAGAAGACCAGGCTCTTCTGTGAATTATGTCTAAAACACAAAGAGACAGGGACATTTCTCACATTAGAAGTAAGTGGTCCGTCCCCACTAGAGCTTTATAATCATCACTAAAAACTTGCTTCATCATTATGTTTTAAAAGTAATGTGCAGTGGTGGCATGATGTAGCAGTTTCCCTCTTATGCAGTGGAGTTGATGACTGAAGTTTGGCTGACCCTGTTTACCATAATGTAAGTCAATCTCAGAAGAATGGGTGACAGATTTATGTCTGTGTAAGAAAAAGGAATGGCTGCTTAAGGAGGTATAAAATAATTCTTTCAGCTTCCCCAGACATGCAACTTTAAGGATAAGCATCATTTGGAAGAGTCAGCAAAGTACCCCGACTGGTGACCAAAGGTATGGAACTATCTCATTATAATACCATTATAATGTGAAAAAACACATATCCTAGTTAGAAAAAGACCCCTACCCAAGTAAGTCCCTTACTATCCAAGATTGCATAGTACATTTAAAATGTACCATGACTTAAAATTGAGATGAGCAGGGAATTGTCCAATAGGTTTCAAGTAGGAGTGTATTAATGAAATAAGTAGGAGTGATTTATATGTTTAATTGGTATAAATATGTGACCTGCTATAGTCACGTACACTAAATTTGCAAATTGCCACTTAACACCCTTTTCTGTGCAGAGATGGAATAGAGCAAATCACAGAATCACAGAATCACAGATATTAGGGGCTGGAAGGGACCTAGAAGATCATCTAGTCCAACCCCCCTGCCACAGCAGGATCACCTAGACCAAGTCACCCAGGAACAGATCCAGGCAGCTTTTAAGAGTCTCCAGAGATGGAGACTCCACAACCCCCCTGGGCAGCCTGTTCCAAAGCTCTGTCACCCTCACTGAGAAAAAGTTC
>VYZU01070979.1:0-30408 GCA_013401355.1 Ceyx cyanopectus
AGTGCTTGCTGCTTTGGTATTTCCAGTTTCCCATTAGCTAATAGCACTGGTCTTGGCCAGAAAACCTGAAAGGAACAGGAAAATTGATATTTGTAATATATTCAGCTTTTCTAATTTCATTTTCCCCTCTCTTTCTTTCTTTTTCAGCCCCTTTGTTTCTCTGGGAGGGTTCTGAATTAGGCCAACTTTTGCCTTGCTGACTGTTTATCCCAGTCATGATGAAGGCATTTCCTAAAGGCAATTTCTATGTGTACCATTCATAGCCTTCCCCAGGCCAGGAGTTGCCATGACAACTAATTAATCAAGATTAGGAGAACCCTAAGACTCAAGAACATCTTGTTTTGTGATGTAGATAATCTCTCGATCTGGTTTTGGTCCTGAGTCTTGACAAAGAGATGCCACAGGCAATCTGCTCTGATTTATAGCTCCACTTGGAACACCATTAAGGGTGAAATCTTTTTTTTTTTCCCCAATTATTACATTTGTCCCCTTCCTCATTTGCTTACCTGTCTGTAGCAGGTGAGAGTTTCTCAGCCATTTTTGGTTGAAAGGACTTAGGAGGAAACCACACTCCTTAACTTTAAAATTAGCTGATTATTTAGATCTACAGACAGCCAAAGTGTGTTAAAATTAAGGTAATTAGGGGGTTGGACTCATGATCTCTAGAGGTCCCTTCCAACCCCACCATTCTATGATCCAATTAAATTAATTATCTTCTATTGCTAATAATATCAGAGGTGTCATAACATGAATGTAATCCTGTTTTCTTGCCCTAATTCTTTTATTATAACTTAATAAGAAGAAAAGGTTATCACTGAAACTTCCAAAACAAGCTGGGTTTTGCCTGCCAAACTACTTTTCTCCTAAAAAATGATGATTTAATTTCACTTTTAACCTCCTCTCAGCTCTGAAGCTGCTAACAATGCTGTTCTTTTCTCTGCATGGGAAAAGGCAGGATGGGCATCAAAGCTCCCTTCTTCTTCTGGGCTTTTAACTGTGCCTGGGCAGCAGCCTCTCTGTGTTTCAAACACACTGGGGTGATGCCTGCCTGAAAGGGAGCTGCTTTAGCTTTGTGTCAGGGTGAGCTTCTGCTGGTTTTACACTGGATTTGGTTTGGATACCTGCACCAGAGGCAATTCTCCAGCAATAACTGTGTGAGAATGGCAGTGACCACTCAATAATTGCACTTATTATTTCCACTGCTGGGCTGTAGAGATAGATCACCCCCAGTATTTTGTACTGACAATTCTACAGTGTTAGAAATTCAGATTCTTTGGAAAAGATTTTTTTTTCTCATTTTTAGATGGGCAAGAATATTTTTTTCTGCTTTTCCTTATGATGAGACATAGAAAACTCACCCTCCTTTAAGAATTGGAAGGTGCCCTGCTTCTTTTGACAGGGGTTTCAGTCAGAGCAGCTCCTCAAACAAGATACAGATTTGGTCAGCTGGGTTGGAGTGAATAAAACATTTGCAGGCACAAGTCACTTTCTGGAGAGGTGAAATTTGGCCCAAAGCTTCTCAGAATGAACAGTTTCTCCTGCTGGCAAGTTAGAGAGGATTTGAGGCAGGGTTAATAGGTTTTTCTAAGCTCAGTTCATCCTCAGCTTGAATTTATGAACGTTCTGGAGATGATTTACACACCAGACCCACAACAGGAGCTGTGACACTGCAGAAAACACTGGCTGCCAGCAGGAATTACTGTCCTGTCTCATCTGCCTCCTCAGATGCTGGCTCACCCTTCAGAACTCCTGCTTGAAAACAAGTCCTCAGGTAACCTGGATCCTCAGGTGACACCTTCCTCCCCCGAGGACTGGGAGGACTGGGAGGCAGAGGCAGTGGTGATCCTAGGTCCTGGGAGGAAAGAATATGAGGCAAAAAGCCTTTGCAGTCATTTATATGTATTTATCAGCTTTAAAATAACAAGATATTTGCAGGTTTTCACAGGTAATATCTGTGGAAAAGCTTTGACACAGACACCAGAATTTCTTGGTCTCACTATATATATTTTTTTTAAAGAAAAAAACCCTTTAATTGTGGAAGTAGAATAACCTTTGCTCTCTGAGAACAGCATTCATCCTATTCCAGTCTTTCTCATCAATGAGGCTTTCAAGAAAAGAAGAAATAAGACTTTTACTTCTGAATCAATAGGGACCTTTTTTTGCCCCTGAAGTGAGGGGAAGGGAACACAAAGCTGTATTCTTGCAAGAGGGACCCTGTGAAACCCCAGTGAAGCAAGAATTTGGCCTTGGAAAGAAGTGAACCTTTTCAGATCCTGCTCTTAGGCACTCTCAGTCTTTGATGCTGAGATACAACATTATTTTTAAATCATTCCTAAATGTTTAGGGCTGGTTGGACAGCTCACACACTGGGCAACATCTGCACTGTCAATTCAAGCTGATGCCAGGGGACTTCTCCTTGCCATGCACAAGTTCCCAGACTTTGGGAAGGAAAAATTCAAGCTCTGTTAATCTCTGGGAAGAATTGGAAAAATTAAATTAACTGCTTAAATTTAGACAGAAGTGTGTGTTTCCCTGGGCAGGGTTGTGTGTGTGTTAGAAGTTTTATTGGTGTCTGTCTTGCCCTGAGGCAGAAGTCAATCTGCTAGGAAAAGTAAACTGTGCTGGTGGCACTTTGCCCCTTTGGGATGTTCAACTTCTTCTTGCCTATGTTTTCTGGAGTGCATAATCTTGCATGTATGTACATGCTGTATTTCAATTTACACTGGCCTTTAGAGGATTATCACCCTGTGTTGAATTTCAGCTTCATGCCCAGTGCCCTCCACCTGGAGCTGAATGTTCACACAAGTGATATTCTGCCAAAACACTTCTGACTTGCACAGATCCAAAGCTGTTTCCATCCTGCCAGATCCCATCCTATACCTTCTGCTGCCAGGAAACATAGTTTTGCAACGAGCCATGGTTAATAAAAGGAATAAAAGAGTAAAAGGAAGCTGTGGGGAGAGGAAGATGAAGGATTTTAGTGCTTGATGTGCCAGAAGGTGCCCTTTTCCTTCTTGAGTATCCTCATACCCTGCAGATCTCCTCTGTCTCTGTAGGTAGGAGACTTGGTTTAGAAATCTTGTCCTTTCCCCTGGAAAGGAAGAAAGCAGCAGGTTGAATGACCCTTCATAGCCTAAGGAAACAGTTTTTCCACTCTGAAGGTTGAAGCTCAGCTGCAGGTCAGGCTTTTTCCACAGCTCAGTGTGCTTTGTCAGGTGAAGAAGCATCTGCAGACACCCCAGCCTGGGCACATCTGAGTTCTCAGGTAGATGGAGACACTCACTGGCTGCACCCAAGAGATCCAAACTCTTGTTCAGCTGCTCAGGGTTTGGTTTTTTTTTTCCCTTTGGATTACAGTTTCCATGATGGATGAGGCTCCAGAACACGAGTGATGTTTCATCTGACAGACAAGCCAAGTGTACTGGGGGAAAACAAGGAGCCAGCAACATCAAACCCCTGATGAGCCCCAGTGATTGAACAGCAGAGATAAACCTGGACTCCTCAGGATTGCTCTTTCAAATTGGCTCTCAGGGCTGCAGGGGAGTGGGAAGGGATGGATATTTTTATTTTTTCACTGTACTACACAGTTCTAGGACAAGAAAATATGATTTTATTGTGTCAGAAGAATGCAATTCTCAACTCCTGCTTGTCAAAAGCAGTTCGAAGGACCCTGAGGGAGTGCGAGTGGAAGAGAGGAGTTTCCTGGACTGGCAGAGCTTTATGGCTGGGCTCCACCTGCTGCTGGCTGCGACTCTCTGCACTGCTGCTGCTGCTGCCAGCCACAGCCTGCACCTTGCTAGGGCTTGTACAAAACCAGCTTTGCTTCTAAACACTCAGTCAGCTGAGAGAAATCTTCGGGGCTTCCCCCACTGAGCTTGGGGAGGTGAACAAAGCTGAGATCTGTGTCTTTTGCAGCATCCCTCAGTGCCTTTCATTAGTGCTGCTCAGTAACTTCCCTTGCTCCTCACCCTGCTGTGCTTAAACACATGTTTTCTTCAGAAATGCTCAGAGTAGACTCAGTGCTGGGTAAGAAACAAAGCAAAGGAGGAAAAGAGGGACAAAAAAAAAATCCTAATTGTGGTGCTGATGTCATTTTGCAAAGTAGAAACTCTGTCCTCACATGGTCACTAGCATTGCTCTGCTGAATATCATAGATATTATGGTCTCAGGGAACTTGATGAGCTAGCATTTGCTGCTCACCACTTCAGGCTTTGTGCCCCTTCACATGTGATGGGGTTTCCAGTTCTGCTTCTTACCAATTTTCCCTTTTTCTGCTGCCTCTGAGCTCAGGGTGGATGAGAGGCTGGAGGCTGTATGAACTAGATTGATGCAGCAAGCAAGAAATGCAGTTTCAAACCACAAAGTGGCAGCCTAAGCAGTTTAGCTCCCCCCTGAGTCATTCAGTTTGCTTTATTCTGTTATGCTTTGCTTTTAATCATCAGCAGAGCACTGACTGGTAGCAGACTGGGCTGTGTGCATCCCAGTCAGGTGCTGGCCACATCCAGCTCAGGATGAACCATTTCCCCCCACACTTGTTCTTCCAGTCCTAGGACTTGCTTGGGCTGAAACTGCTGCTTTGGGGCAGTTCTGGGTTGCTTTTGTTGGTGATTCCTAGTGAAAAGGATGCAGTGCCTACACTTCACTTTATTTTTGAGATCAACTTTGGCTTTGAATCCAGCTCTTAACAGAAAAGCAAACACCTCCAATCTGAAGTACACAATGGCTTTGAATATTCTTTATGAAGGGGACAAACTGAAGCTGAGCAAATAGAGGGAAATGTCTGTCTTGTGATCATGAAGAAAAATGAGCCTCCTTTTTCCTGCTCTTTTGTAGCAACCAAAGAACACATTCCAAGTGTTCCCCCACCCCTAAGTTTTAGTGTTTATTGTGTGTGCAGGAATTTTCTGATGGTTCAGCATGTCCTCTTCAGACCTTCTCATTATGTCCTGGACTGTGTGTGCACTAAGATGCTGTTGTCCCTTGTCCCCCTGCCCAGGTGAAAAGGGGACTCATTCCCTGCTGGGAATGGGCAAACAATTGCACAACACATGGAATTACACTCATTTTTTCATTCCCATTGCTTAACTTTGACCAATTCCATTCATTTGATACTCTCCAGATTGATCAAATCTTCCCAGTTCACAACTTGGTTTTGTTCCCTGAGGAAATGACTATGGGCAGTTTGTTGTTATTCTGCTTTTTAAACTAAACCACGGGGCTGGTTTTTATCCTTTGGAGCAGCAAAGCTGTTCTCCTGTTACTCTGGCACCTAAGGCAACTCTGTCACTGTTTTAAGAGTAATTGAGGCATTTTTAAGAGTAATATTGTTTGTCAGGCAGTGGGCCAGTGTACAGATTTCCTTAAGTAATTGATTTAATTCCATTTTTACCAAGTATCTAAACACACAACGTGGCAAGATCTCTGAGCCCACGTTGCCCTTGGTTAGTGTCATGGATTCAATATGGAAATGTTGTTTATTACACAAGAGTCCCATAAATAAGAGGTGCTTCCCTCAGTGAGCTGTCCTGAGCAATTAGCACAGAGGCACTAATTGATTTGGCAGTGATCCCTGCTACTGCTGAGTGGTCTCCAGACTTTTTTTTTCCCCTGTGTTTGCACTGCTGTGGCTTCCAATGTGAATGCCACAGGGAGATGCCAGGTCAGCACATGTTTTCAGGCTGTCTTGATCATGTGCTGCCTGCCAGGCTTTTTTTTTGCTTTGCTTTTTCTTTCTCAGGAGACAAAAGAGCTCATAGCTGCACAGTTACTCACAGGGGTGGGAAGGTTTCCACACTGATTCTCAAGGGGTTTTTTTCCCCCAGCTCAGTAACTGGGTGGAGCTTTCAAGACTGCTAGAGGAGCAAAACTTCCTTCAGCTCACACTGGGTGAGGGTCCAATCCTTCCTCTTCCTTAAGCATCCCCCCTCCAGCAGCAGCAGCTCTTCAGACACTCACCAGTGGACCCACTAAAGTTTTCTGCAGGACACAACCTTGACTTCAGGCTCCTCAGTGCTCTGGAAATTAGATGCTCTTGAGGCTTCTCTAGTGTTGCCCCAGCCAGAGAAGCTCAGTAGCCTCTTCATGTTTGCCATGAAGATGGAAAGGTGTTGGTTCCTGCTCACCTCAGAGCCACAAATCCCCATGGACACATCAGGCAGCAGCTCTTATTCCAAGCTGCTGACTGCCTTTGACCCCTGAGCTCTGCTGCACTGGGAATCAAAGGAATGTCCTTGGATTTGCTGCAGACACTGCAGGAAATGTCTTTTCATCTCTCCAACCATTGGCTTGGCTCACAGTTGAGATTCTTTTTTTGTTGGGTTGGTTTTTTTTTCCTCTCTAATGAAAAGAATAACCCAGTGATGTGAAACTCCTGATAGTGGCAGTGAAATGTTTCAGGATACATTCCACACGTCTGGTCATCTTCTGGGAGCTCTAGCAAGAAGATTAATTAGCCAAGGCCTTGTTAACACTCCAGCATCTGTGGAAATTAACTCTCTCAAGCTTCTGAATTCCCCATATTGGTTTATTCCACGGCAGGTGAAGCTGGCAGCACAAATTCTGATTATTTTTTTCAGATTTTTTTTTTTCCTAAACAATAAACAAGGATCTTCAGGAAGCCCTGGGAGCACATCCAACGTATTTTTTTTTTAACAAAACCCAACCCTTTAATCTCTTTTCTCCTGTTATGTGGAATAGCAGTGAGTAGCAGTGGATTGATGCTCACCCTCTGTTCATGTTCCAGATGGAAGCATTGTGGCATAACCTGGAGCAAGCCATGGCCAAATCCAACTGAATTGGAGTTCTTGAAGCTGTGCTGGGTCCCAGAGGAGAGCTTAAATCAGAGCATTATCTTCACTGGTTAGACAAGAGCTGAGCAGTGAAGCAGACAGAGCATTCTGCTCTGGAAACAAGCCATATATCCCAGTGAGTCAGGAAAACAAAGGAGGGCAGGGGTAAAAGGGGCAAGCAGGACATGGGAAAATGAGCATCTGATTGCAGAGTGCAGGGTGCTGCAAATTCCACTCTATGGTGCCAGATCTGATCACCAGTTTGGGATCCTATTCCTGACACATTGCAGTTGGGCATCTCCCTCAAGCTGTGCAAGCCCCAAGCAGTCACCTCATGATCTTTTCCCCTTTCAAGAAGGGGCTTCTCCCAGCCCAAGAGGGTTTTTTGGCACTGGTGAGTCACAGGTTTTGTGAGCAGCACTCACTTCTAAATCTCTGAATGATGAGTAATGAAGAGGATTTTCTAACAGGCTTCTAGGGGAGGCTGCTGGAGCCACAAAATCTGCTGCAGAAAACTGCTTCTCCCTCCCTGGTTACAGGATGGGATGCACAGACCCCTCTGGTTCATACAGCAGAGACCCACCAAAAGAAGAAAAAGAGCTAAAAAAACCTTCTTAGCACCACACATATTCACAAAGGTGTGAGGCCAGCAAGACATCTTCTTTTTCTTCCTCATTATCTTCATTTACAACACACACTTCTGTGGGGTTTCCAGTTGGACCTGCTGTGTGATGCCTGGAGAAAAAAAAGAAGCTGCATGATGGAGACAAGCAGAGATTTCAGCCCTGAGAGGAAAAATTGCCCACACCAGGGTGTTTCTCCAGCTCTGTGGCACTGTGGGGTTGGTGTCTGTAAAATACTGGGGAAACAGAGGCAGGTTTGAGCAGAACAAAAGGCTGTGGCACAGGAGGATGCCTTTCTGAGGTGTGATTGTTGAAGAAATCAAGACTGTCTGCACCTCTGAAGGCAACCAGAGGTCAGCCCTGACTTTCCTGCTCACTGGCTGCACCTCCCCTGGGGCACCAGGGCTTGTTTTGCATCTCCAAACCTTTGTGATCCCTCTCAGACATCTGAGGAGCTTTCTTTTAGGGAGTGAAGGCAACAAGAAATCCCTAGCAGGGAGGGGGGTGGTTTTCCCATCTCATTTTCTCTCCTTGACATTCCACTTTCTCCTCTCATGCTCCCCCAGCCCTCCCTCCCTGCCTGCCTGGGAGGAGCACTGTCTGTCCTGCCCAGACACACAGCCTGTCACCTTTGGGTGACAAGAAATTGCTTCCTGGGACAGAAGGCACAGCGTTTGGGATGTGCCTCTCTGCTCTTGTTCAGAGCTAGTGGGAATACCAGTGGACTGAAGACTCCCTGAAGTTCTCCATCAGAAGGTTTTTTTACCACCCTGAATTCAGCTGCCTCCTCTGAAGAAACAATGAAGAAGTTTTCAGGGCACTTGAAACCCAGACAGAGTGTGATATTACAGAGGTTCCAGTTCAGGCAGAGGGTGCAACTGCCAGGTGAAAGCTTTACCACCTTTGCTTTGGCACTGAAGGAGCTGGCATCAGGCTGTGCTTTTGGCTGTTGGCAGGAGGAGCAGATCCTGGGCCAGTTAATTGACAAGGCAGCAGACTGGAGAATCAGGGAGAAGCTCCTGATGGAACTGGACACCTTGACTCTGGCCCAGGCTGTGGAGCTGGGCTCACAGATGGAGAGAGTCTTGCAGAAGACTGGCCCTGGGTTCATTTCAGTTCCAACAAAGCACTGGGAGAACTGGAGCTGCACTTGTCAAGTGTGGAAGATAAGAACTGGCCATTGTTGTGATCAGTGGTACTGCTGGGGACAGAAAAAATTCCCTGCTCTCAAGGCAAAATACGACCAAGAGAAGCAAANTTGGGTGCAGTGGCTTTTGCTTTTTGCCTTCTGCAAGACTTCAATCTTGGCTGAAGGCTGCTGGTGAGGTCTTAGGAACTGGGAAAGTGGTGACTGGTGTGTGTTGGCTGGAGGCTTCTCCTAAAAGAGCTGGCACAGGAATAATTAACTTTTTACTAAAGGAGGATTTTCTTACTAAAGAAAACCTTCTTCATCCTTTAGAACTCACAGGAACAGAACTCACGGCTGTAGGAGTTAAGATGTGTGGAAACTTCCATCACTCCAGAGCTGTTTTGGATTGGAACAAAGTGGTTGTGTGATGAGGTTTCAGGTTTATATAGAATGAAATAATGAATAATATCAGATAAAGAGAGGACAGGCCAGTGGCCATCAGAGATCTGAGTCCAGAACATGCCAGAAAACCATAAGAAGGAAACTTGATGGAGCCAGGTCCAAGAAAATGACAAAGTGATGGCAAAAGAGGAGAAGCCAAAGCACATTCTCTGTGGAATGAGGCTCATTCCACACACAGTGATCAGCTTTGGGCTGCACAGGAGGAAACTGAAGGAATCTGTCTCTAAATGAGTGGAAATAGGGATTTGTGAGGGGCTTCAAGATGTTTTCTCCCTGTGCTTCTTGCTTGGTCCTGTGCTATCAAGCTCACATCCACCCTGTCCTCCCAAAGGCAATTCTTTGTGTGATGAAACACTCAGGCTGTCCTGAACAATTGAATATTGTACCTCTGCTGCCTGTTATTAGTGCTGATCCTGACAGGTAATCACAACATTATTGAGGTTCCAAAAGTCTGGTGCTCTTTGCCTATTCAGCACTGAAGCAAGTGAAAGAAAAAAACAGCTGACTGAGGAGAAAGGAACTGGGCTGAGAAGGATCTGCCCTGAGTGCCAGCAGGATCTTCAAAGGCTTAAAAGTGTGTGATTTGCATCTTTTTACTTCCCTTCAGTGTCACTCGATCCCTGTGGTTAAGAGCCCAGTTGAGGTCTGTTGTGTTAACTGAAGTTTACAGCTTTTTGGATGCTCATTCAGGTCTTTTCTTGAACTGACCTTAAGATGGTATCAGACACACAACTTCTGCAAGGTTTTTTTTGGCCTGGTGCTGGTTCTTGGTCAGTGCTGTGCCAAGCAAAATCACTAGGTAGGGGTCTCTAGTTACTGTGTTTCTGATTTTACACTGCTGAAAGCTGCATTTCAGCTTCAAATGCACATCTCTGCTTGAACTGATCAGCTGCCAAATACTTGTGTGCACTCCAGTGAGCACTTGGTGGCCAGATGGGGAGCTGAGTGGATGGAATGACTGGATTTTCCTCACCTCTGACTCTCTTCCCTACCAGGCAGAGGAATTTGCTGGTACCTAGGTAGATACACAGGGTGGTTTGGGAGTCTGGGAACAGTTGAGGAATCAATGACTTGATTGTCAGCATCATTTCATGTCACCATTTTCTCCTGGGACAGAGGCACAGCTCAGATTGCAGGATGGATTGTGCCAAAGGACCTAGGGATGGACAACTTCTGTCCCTTTTTGCTCTCTTTTTTATCATATTGCAGAGTTTAGGCTTGAAATAATAATAAAAAAGCAACTTATAAGGAATGGAATATATAGAAATATCTACAAAACCAGTATGGAATCCAACCCTGCCAGCAGCAGCAGCCAGGGCAGGGGGTGAGAAGAGCTGAACTAGAAAGTAAAATCACTGATCAGAATTAGTTCTCTCCTCACTCCAACCAGGACAGCACCTCCCATGTGGCTGCCTGTGGCTGCAGAGAGCAGTGGGGGTTGCTTGTAGATCCAGATTGCTCCAGGAGCTCCTTGCTCATGGTTGCTCTTCTGTCACATCTGTTCTAATGGGCTTGTGCAGCACAGTAAAATAACTCAGTGAGCACCTACAAGTTACTAGTCACTGAATTAAAGGGTTAAAGGAGCCAAAATAAAGGTCTGCTACTGGAGAGCAGCTCTACCTGTGTTATTCCTAATGATGATGATCTGTAATGATGTTTAATCTGTACTCCAGGGTGGGAAGTGTTGGTGACTCCCTGCTGTCCCCTGGGCAGTCTGTCCCAGTTTCTCATTACCCATCCTGTGGGGCATTTACTGATTTTCTCTAACATCAGCCTTCTCTGCTTCTATTTAAATCCCTTAAGTCTTGTTTTATCTGACATACATTTGGAGAGTAGATTAGTACCTTGTGTCACTGGTTAAAGACTCTTCTCACATTGTATTCTCTCTCTTCCCTACACACTGCACTTGTGTCAGAAAATCCCTGGCTGCCATGTATGTGGAAGAGGCAGGAGTCTTGTGGCTGAGGCAAGGTTGGTAGTTACAGCAACTCACCCACCCAGGGAGTTAGGATGTCTCAGCTCAGTCAAATCAAGTGACATCCAATGCAGTCATCACTGGGATAAAAGCTTCCTGAGCATGGGAAGGGGCTCAGAGAGGAAATTTTGGTCACAGATCCATACAACCCTCGTGGATCTTGAAACACAGAGCAAAGCCTTTGTGACCTAATCCAGCTCCTGAGTCAGGAGATTCCTTTCCTCTGAGCCTAGGCACTTAATCTTGTATTTACAGGGCAGCTCTGAGGTCAGGAGGGGTTGCAGGTTTCACTGAGGAACAGAGGTGAACCCAGGTGTCTGCATTTCTGCTGGATACTGAGCAGCTGCACCAAAAAGGGCACCTGAGTGCCTTCGTAAGCCCCAAGTCCTAAGTAGTTGTGTGCAGTAAACTTCAGCTCAGTCCAGCTCTGAAACCCTGTTTGATGCTCATCCTCACCATGTGGACACAGGAAGGGGCTGAGCTGGAGTAAGTATCACCCTTTTATTTTCTCTCTTCTTGTAAAAGCTCATCAGGAAGATTTCCCACCCACTGTGGAGAGAGGAGGAGAGGAGTGAGCAGACTTGGCTCTGGAATGGCTCATGTCACCCAGCAAGGCTAAAGGTGTGAGGATGAAAAGCTGTGCTGGATTCAGTTCACATCCTGAACTCCCTGAGCAAGACCTGCCCTGTCCCATGGCTGAAAATCATCCTTCCCATGCCCTCATTTTACTGCTGACTCCAAATCTGATGCAGTCTGCTGGGAAAAGCTGCCTTTGGTGGCTCAGTCCAGAGGCCAAATGACACCCTCCAGGGCAACTGTGTAAGCAGCAGCTAGGAAAGGTCAGGAGGGGCACTTGGGGTGGAGAAATCCTGGAGTATTTTATGCATGTGGAGTGATACAGCCCAGTAGTGAACCTGAGGGTGAAGGGCAAAGATAAGGAGGAAAAAAACCCACAGAATATTAGGGGTTGTGAGGGACCTCTGGAGATCATGGAGTCCAATCCCCCTGCCAGAGCAGGGGCACCTAGAGCAGGTCACACAGGAACGTGTCCAAGTGGGTTTGGAAATTCTCCAGAAAAGGAGCCTCCCTGTGCAGCCTGTAAACTTGTCTAGCTTTGTTAACAAAGCTTTTAATTAAAGCTATCAAGAACATGCAGTTAGTGATGGCAAGTCACACTGAGCCATAGAATAGAAATAAAACAGAATTTTTCTTACATCTCATGACAGGGGTGAATGTTGACCCAAGTGTCCCTCAGAGCCCCCTTAAGCTCATCCCAACAATGCAAAAGAAAATACTGTGTTTTTCTTCCATATTTGTTCTTTCTTCCTACTTCTTTCTTTCCCCTTGAGCCCATCTCACTTCTGCCTTTTCCTTGAGGCCATTCCTCCTTCAAATGCAGGCAGAAAGAGTCTATGAAGATGTTAAGTGCATTTCTGTTCTGTCAGCCCTACAAGTCCCCAGCTGATGTACCTTTTAGTCTTGTCTCCTCACTGCCCTTGAGGTTTCCTCCTCTCTTTACACAGTCTGTGTGAGGAGCCCTCAACCCTCAGACTCTTTAGTCTCAACAGAGAAATGAAAAGATAAGAAATAATGAGCTGAGATGGTTGAATTCCTGGCTCTGCTGCAGTCATGCTGGTGTGACTCGAGTGAGTCACTGGCTCTGGAAAATGAAGCTAGAACTTCTTTCTTCTCCCTGTTTCCCTTTATCCTGCATCATCAGACTGTGGGGCAGACACCCAGCACAATGAGGTCGTGGGCTTTGGAGCTTCTAGGAACTCAGCAGAATGATGTGCCAGAGGGCTTGGTGCAGTGATACTGCAGCAGGGCTGATAAAAAGGAGCAGCATGTCCACAGAAATATTATTACACATCATCAAGAGGGAGATGCAGAGGCTGAGTGAGTTGTGATGATGTCTCAAAGGTAGGAGGTCAAGCAAGACAGGATTTTGTATCAGTCTCTGCCTTGTGTCTCCCAGGCTTCATAAAGGCCTTCAAAGTGCTCTTTTAATTAACAGACTGAATTATAATTGTCTGCAGACTGGTTTTCTTGATGAAACAAAGAAAGCCTATGGTTCTAAAAATGGACTGAGATGAAAAGCCAAACAAGCCACCTATCTCATGGCTTTGTGCTTGACTTCCAGCTTCACTCCTGCCCCACTCAATTGCTGCTGCTGAGGGAACAGCAATGGATGTGTGAAGTGTGAAGGTGTTGACTTGGTATCACAAGCAAAACAGATCCCTGCTTTCATGGAGAGATGATCAGAAATCTAACAAAATAAACTTTCCATGTGTTGAGTGAGGGATTCCCTTCAGAATTTGCCAGCAGAGGGAGTACCACAGTGCAGGGAGCTACAGCCAGCAGGGAAATTGCTTTAGTCTCAAATGCAGCTGGTCACATCCCACATTATTTTACATAATTTATTGCTGTGTTGACCAAAAAAACCCCAGATATTATTATATTTCAGAACAATGAGGATATTAATTATTGATACAGTTGATACTTTGCATTTCAAGAGTGAACCTACTTAGTGCCTTGGATTTCTTTTGATGCAGATAACCTGCCAGGTTTTAATGTGTTTGTGAAGATAGATGGGCAAATATTTTTCTAATAGCCATGTCTGATCTTGAAATGTGTTTTACAAACAGCAGTTTGCAAAATGTAATGGAAGAAATAAACCACCAACACGAGATTGTTGTGTTGTCTGAGTTTTCTGCAATTATATTGTACAAATGGCATCTCTTGGGTGTTTAACTTCTGCTTAATAAATCTTTGTATCTCTGCCTCACCTCTTCATCTGCTGGGCAGCCTCTGTCTGGCTGGAATGAAAGCTCTGCTGAGGAATTTGCTGGGGAGACTCTTGACCTGCAGCACAGTAAGACACTGGAATGCAGCCTGTGTTTGTCGAGGGTGGTATCTCTGCCCAGGCACCTCACTGCAACCTCTAGATGGCACCCAGATCACACACTGGTGGGAGAAACTGCTGCACCTCGGTGGTTTCTCTTGGCCAGCATTGCTGGATGTGGTAGTAGGAGGGTTAATGTCAAGGAGGAAGAGATTGCTTTTGGCTTTGCCCCTGCTTGTGGCATTTTTCTACCAAAAAAAGAGACAAAAATAAGAACAAAAACTAAGAAACACTTCAGATCCATCAACAAATAAAATATCAAGTATCACTTTGAAAGCCAGTGGTGTGTATTAAACTGAATTGTGTTCCTAAGACCCTTTTCTCCTAGTAATTCAGTAAATTCTCCTAGTAAATCGTTGCTAACTCATTCTTCTCTCTTTATTCATAGACCCCAGAGCCAGCTGAAAACTACATCAGTGAAGGAGAGTTTGAAGATGATCTGAGTTCTTCTACCCCAAGCACTTTAGAGCTGGAGATACGTGGATCCAGCCAAGAAACAGATGAAGATTATTTTGAGACCCTGTCACATCAGAGTGGATCTTTGTCAGATGTGAAAACTGAGCCTTATGAAAGTGTATCAGACACAGAATCCGTTTCCAGTGATGTAACTGGGGAAACTGGTTTGGATTCAAACAGCCTTTTTACTGAAGAAAAACAACACCTGTGTTGTAGCCTCCCCAAAGCAAAGGGAGAAACAACTCTCCATGAACTTCAGTGCTTGAAGCAACCAGAATTCCCCCAGCAGGTGCAGGTAGAAGTGTCCTCCACAATCAAAGCAGCAGCAGGAAAAACTGAATTTTGCCCACAACCTGTGAAGTCAGAAGGTGATGAAGAGCTAACACCAGCTAGTGGTATTTCTAACACACAGAACCAAGCTGGTGAGGAGGGCTTTGTATCTCAGACAACCAGAAAGCTTCTAGTAGTGTTGCAAACTAAAGCAGAGTGTGAAAGCAGGGAAGTGTGGTCCTGTACCCACTCAGAACCTCCTGAAGATGATGTTACAAGACAGAAGGAACAGCCAGCAGTATTAAACATTACCTGTTTCAAAGCAAGGTCAGAAAGTTCTTTGCTTTTTCCTGAGGGGCAGCAGTTTTCCTGCAGGTCAGATGCAGCATCAAGCTGTAGTTTGCCTGATCTTCATTTTGAAACAGATGGACCTAACTGTGAAAGTTGCACTGAGACATCAGACTCTAAGTGTGAATTAGATTCTATGTCCAGTATCAAATGCAGCAGGAGGAACTCAGTTGACAGTGGGGAGACTACAGGTAAAAGGAGAAAACATGGAAGTACAGAGACCATGTTGACATCTGATTCATTCTTTTACCAGAGCTGCTTCAACCTCAGATCTCAGCCAGCACTCAGCAGGTCAGAGATTACAGAAAGTAAAACATGGCACAGTGTACCTGAAAATATCAGTGCTCACAGCAAGACAGAATATCTGGGCAACTGCATTCACCTGACCAACAAGTTTAGGTGGTCGTGTTCCAGAATACATCTCCAAGGGCTGGATTTTCAATACTCTTGGGAAAACTTAAGAAGGCTACCTGTAAGCCCCAGAAAGGGCAAATTTGGCATAAAACAAGCTCTTCTTAGTGCTGAGACAGACTCAGGTGAGTGTCAGCTTTCTCAGGCAGCAGGCTCTCCCCAGAACACTGATTATTTGCACTCTAAATCAGAGATATGTGGCCTTAGCACAGAAGCAGCAGGTCCACGTGCTGGGAGCTTCTCTTCTACACAAACTGATGCTTGTGAGTGTAACCTGAAGCAAAAAGAGGCTTCATCTGCCCTGGACTGTGAGCCAGTGATCATAAATGCTGAAGAACTGAGAAATAATGACCAGTACAAAGCTGAAAGAGCTCTGGAAGCAGATGCTGAATCTGGCACTGGTGACACTGAGAACCTAGCAGCTTGTCATGGAAGTTTTCCTGCTCTTGAGGAAAACAGAGACTGTGACTGTTCTGTAAACCATGCTTCCAGTGGTGAAATGCAGCAGAAAAGTTTGAATGAGAATGGCCTTGAATCTGATCTGGAGATCATGGTAGAGAAAAGATGGGTGGATGACCCTTGTAACCTTGACTTTGGTTGGGAAGTCCTGGAAGCCACAGTGCAGCCAAGTGGCAGCAACACTGAGGCAGAGCATGAAGAGCCAGTGTGGCAAAATACAAGTTGCAAACCTGGTGCCTTAAGGAGCCACTCTGAGCTAGTAACAAATGAACACCCTACTAGTGAAGGAAAGGATGAAGACAGTGTGTTTGCTGTTGAAATGTCTCCCAGATCAGATGATACAGCCCAGAGAAGGCAGATAATGACTGTTCCAGAGTTAGAACCTGCCCTACTTGTAGTATCTGTAGAGCAGGAAGGATTAGAACCCAAGACACTGAATAATAACCTTCCTACTGGAGCTGTAACTGAAACACTGAGAAATGCAGTGAGTGAGGATCTGGTGTCTCCTCACAGTGTCAGCAAAGCTCTGGATGAGCCAGAGGGAGTTCTGAGTGAAAGCTGTAGCTGTGAAGAACAAATTCTGGCCACTCAGCCCATTCCTGGTACTGCAGAGGAGCTCCCTGGTAGGGATGCAGCTGAAGACACACCACAAGTTTCACAAGAGAAAAGAGAGAAAGCAGATGAGGCTTCATCCCTAGAGGTCACCTGTAGTAACTCCACAGTACCAAGTGGGACAGTGGAATTCAGAATTCTGGGCAATGATGCACTAGCTGCAGAAAGTCAGGCAGAGCAGTGTGAAGAAGAGCTCTGGAAACCACAAAGCAGAAGAGGTGCTGCGACCTCTGAGGAAGAGCCCTGCAGAGCTGAGGCTGGTTTGGAATTGGACCAGTTGCAAAAGCCCCAGGCTGAAAGGAGAGGTGATCAGGTGGCTGAGGAAGAGGAATTCAAAGGCAGAGAGGAAGGCTTCTGTGTAAATAGTGCAGCACCACTGGAAGGGTGCAGTGTAAGCAGTCTGTGTCAGGGAGGTGGTGCTGATGGTGACCTTCAGGGGCTCAGCACCACCTCTGAAGAAGCAGAAGGCAGGCAGGGAGGTGAAGGCTGCATTGGATCTGAGGAACCAACAGGGATTTGTGAAGAGGCTTCTCCTGGTGAGGGAAATGAGGGCTCTCCTGCAGCAGACCCAGCCAGCCCTAGCAGAGACAACACACTGAATCTGGACGTGTCTGATGTCTTCAGCTGTCCAGGGAAAAGGGAAACCCACAACACTTGCATGCTGGGGCTGGATAATATAAGTACCTGCAGCACCAACAGTGAGGAGATGGATGAGAACTCCCTGAACCTCCTGGGGAGTAACAACAGCCTCTGCAAACCTGTGCAAAAACCAGCAAAGAATGGCAACAGTGGGAAAGCTTCCAGGTTTTTAGTCTTCTCAAAAATGACATCTTTCAGGAAAAGCAAGCCTGAAAACCAGGGAAGCAGCAGCTTGTTTGGCAGCAAGGCAAAGCTGGAAGACCTGGATGCTGCAAAGGAGGATGAAGACACTGAAAGTTTGCAGTCATTCAGGAGCTGTTCATCTCTTTCAGCCTTCCACAGGAAGGAAAGCTACGCCTCAGAATACTCTGATGATGATGATTTATTCTATGAGAGACCTGCAGGGTTATTCAACAGAATGAGCCTGAGGAAGGCTTCTGGCTCTGGGAGAATACTGATGGAAGATGTAGATACAAATTCAACTTCTCCCACGCTGGCTGCCGTCAGATATGCAGAGAGACAAGTTTCAGGTTCATCTGAAACCAATGAGAGTGAACCTGGGGAATACTCTGGGACTAGAAAAGCATCCCTTGAAAATGAATACAAAAGGAACAAAACCCCTGAGGGTAAGAAGTTCAGGACAAGGTTGGCCTTGGCACACAAATCCCTCTCGAGCTTCTTTGAATCCAAGTCTCCAGAAAAGGAAAACAGTGAGCAAAGCTCCAGAGTATCACTGAAAAATGAAAAGGAGAAAGCCAGATTTCGCCAGAGTGCCTGGAAAGCTTTTCTAAAGAGCAAGGAGGCAGATGGACTAAAAAGACCCATCTCAGCAGCTTTGTCACCACCACAGGAGAGTCTCAATGCAGGCAGTGGCCATGGGGTGAGAGCAGGGTCAGTGGAGAGACAGGATAGTTGCAGTGAACACCCATTTCTAAAACCAGAAACTGACAGTGGCTCCTCAACAGACACCAACTCTCTTGACACCTCTGTGGAGCCCCTTGATGTCTCCTCACCTGCTGGTGTGTGGAGAAAACGGGTACAGTCCCACGACTTGGGTGCCAGATACTCACAGAGCTCAGACTGCGATGAGCAAGAGGCTCTGAGCAACAGTTTCAACACCTCCCTGGAGGAGTACTGGATGAAATCTCCATTTAGCCCCACTGACTCACAGTTGGCATTCAGCCAGCCAAGCCCCTCGTGCCCTCAGCTCTCCAGTTCTGATGGCAAAGACATGCCCTGCAGGCCCATGAGCCCCAAACCCCAGAGCCCACGGTCCACTTCCCAACACAAGAGCTTCCGTTACCCCGGGAGAATATGTGCCACCTCCATGATCTCCCTTGGGAACACCTCTGCAGCTGAAAGCAGCTTGGAGGCTCCTGAGAGACCAAAGACACTGAAACCCAGGGGTAGCCTCTTGCTTTCTGTGCACTCCTTGGACAATGACTACCAGAGGGATGACAGTGGGATAAGCAGCCAGTCCCAGATCAGCTTGAACACAGCTTCTTCCACTGGTGACATGGCCCGAGATGAGGTGAGTGATCCCCTGGTGGGTTGCTTTGTAATCTTTTGGTTCCATACAACCTTTAGGACTGGAACTCTTCAGTAGCATCATGAGCACGTTGGTGAGATGGGTGCATAAACATTCTGGGATTAGTGGTATTTAATCTCTCTGGTTCTGTTGGAGACCACGTGAACTTAGCACAAACACCCAAAGGAATGGAGACATCACCACAGCACTAGTGCCCAACGTGCCTCAGACAAGTTACACAGAAGCCACCCTCTGTTCAGCTCCAGTTTTAAGCTGGGTCTCCACCCCCCTGAAGATAAAGCAGATTCAAACCTTATAGCTGCTGTTTCTCTACACCAGTTTCTCTGAGTGAAAGGCAACACAGAAATCAATTCCCATTGCTAGCAATCACTTTTAAAGATATTTCCACTCAGCCAGTCAGTACCTGTCTTTCCAAGTACCACCAGTCTTTTGCAGTCACCATAACCACCTTTTGATTGGCACTAGGAGTTCTTTTCTGCCTTTTCCACAGCAACTTTTTAAGCCTCAATTTCTGGTCATTGTCCTGTGGCACTACTGAGAGGAGTTTGGATCCATCATCCACTTAACTACAAAATTGCTGTGAGCTGCATTTAGTGCCCTCTTATCAGCTTGAGAAAACCCCAATTCTCTCAACCTCTCCTCACCTATTCCCAATGGAAGTTCTCTGGGTTGATTGGGTTGATTTTCTAGCTGCTGCTGTCTGGAATCTAAAGAAGCATGTGGGTGGCAGTTTGAGAAGTGAGGGCTGTGGAATTGCTGTGGGCAGAAAGGGAAGAGCATTTGCTTTATTCCCTTCTGTGCTCAGCTTTACTTGAAAATCCTTTGTTTTCATGGGCACCCACTTAACTTACTGACTGCATCATGGCAGTGTTCCACCAGCCTAGGAAAACACAAGGTGCATACACACTGTCAGCAGAGGAAGCCTCTCAGAGGATGAATAAAATAATTGACCTGTGATTTATAACCCAAAAGAGCAACTAGAAAAGCAGGGGGAGAAGAGGCATGTGTACAAAGCCCTGAACAGCCAGCCCACATCCTGTACCATAACAATTAGGAGCAACTAAAGAACTCCTTAAATTGATTGCTAGATTAAATAATTTAAAGAAACCCATGAAAAATTTAAATGGTATCTAAGCCACAGAAACCCAGTTTAATTTTCTCAGTTCTTTTGGAGGCTGCAGAATATATCTGAAGTTGGATAAAGGCAGCTTGAGCCTAGAAATTAATGTAGATGTTCCAGCTTTCAGGACACAACAGCTCATTTACTAAAGCACAGAGGGCTTCTATTTATTTCCATGTTATGTCTTTCCAACATAATTATTATCTAAACAATAAAGATGGTCTTCCTTATGTATGGAAGATCATCCTTCTCTTTTTACATCCTCCCTGCTAAGTCAAAAGGTCAGAAAAATTCAGTTGAATGGTGGATGTGAAGGAAAATCATTTTCTATTTCACATCAGTAAAAACATGATTGCAAAACAACTGCATCACTGTGATGTTCCTTGAGCTCACTTCCCAGTGTGCCCACCCCTGTGGGGTTAAGAATGTGTTCCCCAAGCCCCCAGCCCAATATTTTTCCCTTGGGATCAGCTTTAGGGGTGTTGTAGTGCTGTGTCAACCTGCACTGGAGCACCTCTGGGTACCACACTGGTAAGTAAGCCTTCTGAGGCTGGGGGGGCACAGCCCTGCCCCTCTCTCATCACCTAATGGTTCATTTCTCCAAGCCACAGCCAGGACAATGATTTTAAGCTGCAAACAGCAGTTTGCCCACATGTCAAGGCCTTCAGTACATGTGTAATTAACCTGTTTGTGGCATCATTTTGCTTGCAGAATTGTGTTGCCCAGCAGGCAAGAGAGAGCTGTCCTTGGAGTCTGCTCCTCTCCAGTGTGGTGGGGCTAGGCACAGAATCCCAGCAGGACACACTTTCCTTTTTCACAGTGTTTTCAGACTGTGGCATCTCTTACTGGTGGCAAAGAAGGACTGATGTGGGGTTGTTGGTTAAGTGATGGGAGGGGGGAAGTGCCTGCAGTGGTTTAAGGGTGGTTGGATCTGTGTTCATCCTTCAAACGAACTGGGGAGATACTATTGTGAGGACACAGCATTTTCTAGAGGTGAAAAAAGACTCCTGAGCTGGTTCATTCCTCAGTGTTGTTACCTGTCACCCTAAATATTATTGATTCCAACACTGCTTCTACCTGGAGGAGCAGCTGGATGCCCCAGGGCATGCTCCATTTCAGCTTGGTGCAGTATAAAAGCTGTGATTTTCTGCAAGCACTCCTTCAAAGCAAATGAGAGGCAAGTGCAAAGCTGTGCAAATCCCTTGCTCTTGGCCCAACATTAAGCAAAAAAAAATAATGGGATAATGTAAAGAGCACATCAGGAAGCACAGGGCTTAATATATCAGCCCTGCAGGCATCTGGGAAGCCTTTTCACATTGTCTAACCAAAGTACAGTTGGAGAAACACAGACAGACAAGACTGGTCATTATTCTATTTTCAGAGACACTGTCTGTCTTTGTAAATAATATGATACAGACAGAGTGACCTAAATCCCAGGAGGAATGTTCTTTTAATATGCCATCTAGAATGAGGGTGAAAAGGGCACCATCCTGTGCAGAGGGAGTGTGTGTTCCACTCAGAGGAGAGCAGAGCTGCTGCTCCAGGGTGGAGCACCCCTAAACCCATGGAGAAGGCTGAGTAGATTGATCACAGCCAGCCACTCCTCTTGGGGAAGCATCTTCTCTGGGGCTAGACAACTGACCTTTAGCATCTTGTGTTCCAAGTGGTTTGAAGCACCCAGCATTTGCAGGCAACAAACACTGTGTTTTCACCCACTGTTTGTAAAACAGGAGTCTAAAGAGCAGTGTCAGACACCACCTGAAAAGAGGCCCCATGAGAAAGGGGTTCCCCAGCGTAAAAGGAGGCCCCCCCAAGTTCCACCATCCCCACACCCCATCTCCACCCTTGAGAGCAAAGCCTGGAGGCTTTCCTGCCTTGCTCCAGATGAAAAAGCCAAGGAGATTCCAGAGAGGAGGAGGAAGAGACCCAAGCCCCTCTATAAATGCTTCAGCTTCGATGATGTTTGGATGGAGAGGAACCAAAAAAGGAAGCTAGAGAAGGAGACACAGCCAGAGAGGGGGATTCAGTTGCAACACCTCCCAGAGGACCAGTTAAAAGTAAGAAACACAGTGTCCTCCTCATTCTCTGGCACTGCCTTCCTCTCTGCTCCAGCTGCTTCTCTCTCCTGTCACCATATTCCTGTCTTTGCCTGCTTCCAGTTCTCTCTTCTTTGGGCTCAGCAGTCTGCAGAGACTGGGGGAAGCACTAACTGCTCCAGAAGTGCTCTCTAAAGGTGCTGGGGTTTTCAGTGAGCAGCTCTTGCCTTGGACAAGATGCAAGAGCATTGTGCTGCTCAGTGAGGGGCAGGGAGCAAATCAAAGCTGCCTTCAATCAATAGAAATTAAAGTGATGAAATCTCATTCCCTGTGGCACTCAACAAGGGACTTCTAAATTAAACTTCCCTTGGATCTGAGGTCAACTCCACACTCCCAACTGAGGCAAATTCCTGCCTTGCTATTGGCATTTCAGCTATTTGTATTCTCCTCTCCTGACTTTTAGATCAGCAGGATGATTACTTGTGACAAACTTTGTGGCTGTTGTGACTCACACTGAAGGCATCTGTTACTCTTGGATCCAGAGCTAAGGTCTGTTCCCTTCAGGGAGAGCCATGAGTCTGGATCCAAGAGCCAAATTTAGCCTTCATACATAAAAAAAAAGAACTTTTTTTAGGGAAAAGGACATGAGATAGACACTTTATGCTGGTAATAAAATGGAAGAAGCTTCTGAGTAAGGTTGAAATCAAGTAGCAGATATTAAAATAAAAGCTTTTCTCTCTTCTAGTCTGTTGTCTGCATTTGTTTCCCTTTCTCTGTTCCCCTGGTTGCCTGTTTCTGGTTGTTCTGGCATCAAAATGAGTGTTTGAGGGGTCCTGGCTTCAGTATCTCTGTGGTTTAGGTGCTAGCTAAAGCCACAGCTTCCCCAGCTTGAATGCTGCCTGTTTTCCTGCCCCACTGCACACTTGGATGGTGTGAGAAACCAGCTTCTCCTTTAAGAGTTTCCACCCTGGTGGTGCAAAATCACCTCTAAATTGTGAACAGCTGCAGAGACTTTTAATTTGCCCCAGTGCTCATGGGAGTGTCTTCACTTAACACCACCTGCTGCAGGGGCTGGGGGTGCTTTTTCTGGCTCATTCTTCGTTGGGGAGTGAAGGTGAGTGGAAAATGTTTAGTAATATGTGGATAGATTGGGGGTTTTTTTTGCTCTTTCTGGTGGTTTTGGTGTGTTTTGTAGGTTATTGATATTTTTTTCTCTGTGGGCAGAGAGCACAAAGCTGATTTATTGACAGAACTGTTGGGATTCAAGGGCTGTTTTTTGGATGCCCATATCACTGCATTTCTTAGCCTGTATTTTTTATTTTTCATAGTAATCAGGTAGTTTTTTTCCTCTTGTGTTTTGTTCTCTTTGCAATGCTTTATTTCTCTACCAGTGCTGCCTCATTCACACTCCCAAGTGTGGTGGAAGTGCTGCCACAAGCTGAGGTGTTGGAGGGCATTTTGAGAAGGATGCTAAATCCCTCTTTCTGAGGGGGAATAAATTATCACCTAGGAAGTTTTGTAAGATACTCATTGTCTGCTGGGGTTTGGTGGCTGCAGGGAGGCAGCTGCTGTGGGGCTTTACAGCCCTGAAATGGCAAGTCTGATGTTTTCTGATGCATGGTGCCTTGGGATGTGTGGATTCAGTTATGACAAGTCATGTTGTGTTAACATCAGGTCAGCCTCCAAGGTGATGTAATATTGCAATATTGTGGAAATAAGAAGGCAGACCAGGGAGGAATTCTTGGTTTTTATTTCAAGTGGTGATTTCTGATACTATATCTTTCAGATCAATGTAAATAAATAAGTTTATTGGTAATTAGAAGCCATTCTGAAGGCTGCAATTTGGGATTTAGGGGGAGATGGATAAATAATCACAAAACTACATTTAAGCTAAGAAAAAATAACCACTACCAGTCCTAAAAAAATCTATCTTGTGGTCTTTGTTCTGCTTGGGCCCAGTCAGCAGCTCATCTGCTTTAATGGGAACAGGCTGTGTGAATTCCCAGAGTCAACTCCAAGCTTGCCCCAGCTGTCCCTTGTAATGAGCTGACCCCAGTAACGAGCTCAGCAGCTTCTGATTTTTCATGCAATGTAAATTCCCTAGCTGGAGCAGAGGCAATGCCTCACAGAAGCAATGGAAATAGGCTCTGTTTTGGGAATTATTTTGCTCCCATCCTGCTCTTTCCAGGTTAGAGAAAAGGTTAAAACCTGCCTGATAAACCTTGATGCCTCTCCAGTGCCCAGCAACAGCAGCACAGCTCTGTGTGCTTTTGTGAGAGCACACTTTCTGCTCTGCCAAATTAGAGAGATTCCTAAAAGGCCCATCAGGGGATATACCCAGAGGGGGTACAGTGCAGGAAAAGCTCTTTTATTTGGAGAGAGAAATGAGAAGCAGTGCAAAAAAAACCCCTTTAGCTTATTGCCCTGTATCTCACTCCTGGAAATCTGATTTTACCTCATCTGAAATAAGAGAAAATTAAGTTCTGCTGTGTGCTCCCATGGTTATGAGCACTCTGGGCACCTCAGACACACTTCTTTGAAGAGGGGGTTGAACAAGGGGAGTCTCCCCTTGCTGTGCATCTCCCCAGGAATGGGCTGCTGTGTATAAGAGCATAGAAATCATTCCCTTGATCCCATAGCAGCAAATGTTGAAGAGAGGGTCTCATTGTCCTGTGTCAAGAAGATGTTATTTCTGTTTCAGGAGACAGAAAATTTGGTTGCTGTGGCAAGATTGGCAGGGAATATTGTATGACACAGAAAAGGAGGACAACTTTATTTGCATTTTGGATTTGGTTGATCTGTTTTTTAAGCTTTTAAGTGAATGTCTTAATGAGAAAGTGGCTTTATCTGGGAGTGAATGGGTATCTTTACAGCAGTGCTTTGGAGCATCAATCAGCCAGGTAGAGGAGAGAGGGGGAGATCCTATTTGTACCTTTAAGTGAAGAGAGTGATGTTATCCAGGCCCTATATAGTTGGGGACCAATAAATCTCTGAAGGAAAAAGCTTTATTTACATGTTAAGTGGCAGAATGGGAATTATTAGTCATAAAGCTGCAGGAAACAGCTCTGTAGCTGAGGGGATGGCTTGTTGGGGAGATATTCCTCCCATTCCCCATGGATACACTTCCTAGGGAGGGTGCCAGCTGCTGTGAATGTAGGTGTGTGTGAAATATGAGTCCAGTACCTGATTATCCACTTCTCCTCTTCTTCTTACCTTGCAGTTTTTCCTGCTTTTTCCCTATTTTCTAACCTGATCATCCACGTGTGTCTCCTGATGTACTACTTACACCAGCAGGTGTCAGAGGTGGAAGGAGATGCTCTTTCTTGTCCTACAAGTTTAATACTTGTCTCTTTTTGCCCCTCTCTTGTTGCAGGCTGGGATAAGTCCATCCATCCCTTCTGCTGTTGCCTTTGACATCCTGCCACTGAAGCTGCAGCCTTTTTCCCAGAGCACTCCAACTGGCCTGGACTGTGTGGGCTGGAAACGCCGTGTCTCCTCTCCTGGTGAGTACACTGCTCCTAGCTGGCCATGGATTATGAAAGGAATAAAGAAACTCTGGTTTATTGAGTGGAGAAACTGTGTGGTAAGCTTTCTAGCCTGTTCATGTTGAATGCTGCATCCACAACTAAAAAAATCTGCTTTGGAGTTGCTGCTTCTCTCCCTCAGGGTGCTGTTGGAAGGCAGGGGTCAGGTTTGTCATGAGAGAAATCATCAGTGGCAATGATAATGTGCTTGATGTAGAAACACTCTGGTTTCTGGTGAGAACTCTCACCTGGGATGATGTCTCATGCATCACACTTCTGACTTTCTGCAGACAAAACAGACTCTGCCTTGTGTTTGCTGGAGAGTGGGCACGGTGAGGTTCCTCTCAAGCTGCTAATTAGGCACTAAAGCAACTAAATGAGCCTCTAGAGGTAGAAGCTTCCTGTACTTTAAATAAATCATCTTAAAGAGCACAAATGCTGTATTTTCCTGAGGAATGTGTGTGAAGTAGCATGTCTGCTTCACTCCCAGTGGCTGCTGCTTTCTCAGGATTCAAACTGAAGTCCCAAAGATTATTAAGCAGCTGTATCCTTGTCAGGTTGTTTGGATTCCCCCTGTGCCAGTGCATGCCCAAGAACTGCTGATATCTCTATCGTGGCACTTTGGGGTGGGATAAGAACAGCAGACTGCAGAGGATTTGTTTGGCAGCTAGGAATCTAGCCAGGAAAAGCCAACCATAGTTGGGTGCCAAGCTGCCATTTCTGCCTCNCTGCTTTTTCCCTATTTTCTAACCTGATCATCCACGTGTGTCTCCTGATGTACTACTTACACCAGCAGGTGTCAGAGGTGGAAGGAGATGCTCTTTCTTGTCCTACAAGTTTAATACTTGTCTCTTTTTGCCCCTCTCTTGTTGCAGGCTGGGATAAGTCCATCCATCCCTTCTGCTGTTGCCTTTGACATCCTGCCACTGAAGCTGCAGCCTTTTTCCCAGAGCACTCCAACTGGCCTGGACTGTGTGGGCTGGAAACGCCGTGTCTCCTCTCCTGGTGAGTACACTGCTCCTAGCTGGCCATGGATTATGAAAGGAATAAAGAAACTCTGGTTTATTGAGTGGAGAAACTGTGTGGTAAGCTTTCTAGCCTGTTCATGTTGAATGCTGCATCCACAACTAAAAAAATCTGCTTTGGAGTTGCTGCTTCTCTCCCTCAGGGTGCTGTTGGAAGGCAGGGGTCAGGTTTGTCATGAGAGAAATCATCAGTGGCAATGATAATGTGCTTGATGTAGAAACACTCTGGTTTCTGGTGAGAACTCTCACCTGGGATGATGTCTCATGCATCACACTTCTGACTTTCTGCAGACAAAACAGACTCTGCCTTGTGTTTGCTGGAGAGTGGGCACGGTGAGGTTCCTCTCAAGCTGCTAATTAGGCACTAAAGCAACTAAATGAGCCTCTAGAGGTAGAAGCTTCCTGTACTTTAAATAAATCATCTTAAAGAGCACAAATGCTGTATTTTCCTGAGGAATGTGTGTGAAGTAGCATGTCTGCTTCACTCCCAGTGGCTGCTGCTTTCTCAGGATTCAAACTGAAGTCCCAAAGATTATTAAGCAGCTGTATCCTTGTCAGGTTGTTTGGATTCCCCCTGTGCCAGTGCATGCCCAAGAACTGCTGATATCTCTATCGTGGCACTTTGGGGTGGGATAAGAACAGCAGACTGCAGAGGATTTGTTTGGCAGCTAGGAATCTAGCCAGGAAAAGCCAACCATAGTTGGGTGCCAAGCTGCCATTTCTGCCTCTTTGTACCATTGATTAGACACTGCTGGAATTACCTAATTAAGGGACTGTTAATATTCTGCTAATTACATCAGAGCTGAACGTTCATAATATTTTGTCAAGCAAAACTGACTTAGTTTCTGACATTTTGTACAACACATGCACAAAATCATGGGGTTTCATCTGGAAATAAGAAAACAAACTATTATCATGATACCAAGAGCCCTGCCTCTGCCCTCTTGGCATGAGGGCTTGGATCACTTGCTGCCACGAGCATCTGGTGTTGCCCCAACGTTTAGGACCAGCTCCTTGGCTGAATTAAAGCTTCACTTTTATTCCTTGGAAATCCCAGATGGAAACTCATCAGTGTCAAGTTGTCTGTGTATCTCTGCCATGAGGTGAAATCCCAAAGCACCACTGTCACAGGAGTAAATTCTGAGTCACAGCTGACACAAATTTCATAATAGCTCCCAATTGGTACCTGAGGGAGTAGAAAAAGCTGGATGAAGTTCAGAGGGTGAACAGAGGGAGTAAATGTAGATTGAGGGGTGTTTCTATACTCTAGAAATGGAGCATGGAACCTGCATCATCTACAGCTCACACAATTTTCCTTGGCACACCCTGGTCCTTTTGGTGGCTAACCAAGCTTTGCCCAGAGCAGCACTTGAGAAACCCGCGAGGGACCAGTAGGTGGCTCTAACATCTGCGGAATAAAAAGCAGCCGAGGTCAGGCTCATCTCTGCATTCACAGCTGAGTTTCAGCCTCCTCCAGAGCAGTGTGGTGGCTCAGCACCCCCACAACACGTGTGCAAACACACGTATGCACACCTGCGTCCTCGTGTGTACCTTGCAGTGTGTGTGTCCCCTGTCCCTGTGGGAATGCTGCTCTGCTTTTTGGCAGCCTCTGAATGATGATCTGATCTTCTAAGTCCCTTCCAACCCCTAATATCTATGAATCTGTGAAGAGCTTGAGAGCTTTTGACCCAGGAATTACCTCAGGAAAGGGGGGAGAGGGAAGAGCCCAGACTGTCCTGGAGTTGGTAGTGTCAGCATAATAGGGCTTTGACTGAAAGCAAGGGAGCAGCACGTTTGGCTTTAGGCTCTCCTGCCTTATCTCTCCTGAGTCTCATATCTGTTCATCTGTAACCTGAAGACATTGCTTAGAGCTGGGCCTGTTGCTGGGGAGCTGTGAGAATGTGGCTAGTGCAGACTGAATCTTTTGGGCAATTTTCCCTCTATCTTACCAGATTTAAATGCCCTGAGACCTTTCCATTTCCTACTGCTGGTTTCACCCTGGAGTTGGTTGTGCCAACCAAAGAGGCAGGGATTCATCCTGACTGATGGTGAGCACCCTGGTGGCCTTGGCAATCCTGCATAAACAACAAGAACAGGCAAACCAAGCTCTCAGAGGCTGAATCTTTTGTGTATAGTCTGCAAAACAGTGACTACTTAGTGATCCTGATGTCTCCTCTGTTCTCACTGGTGGAGTGGAAACTATTTCTCAGAGGCTGTTTGTTTACCCAGCATCATGTGGCCAACTTTCATCTTCTTTTCCCAGCTATAGATGGGCTGTTAAGCTCACACTTGGCAACAGTTAATGTGAAGATGTTTGACAGCCACTGGAGAAATCTATTCAAGAGGGAAAATATTAGCTTAATAACAGGACTTCATTATGTCTGATAAATATTTAGCAGCCCTGCAGTTCAGCAAACTAACAAGCAGAGCTATTTGTTCCATTTTTGTCATTTTTAGCTCTTGAAGGGACACAGGAAAAAAAAAAACCAGTGGTGTTCAAGTCCTCAGCAGCTGCAAGCATGAAATGTCCATTCCATCCTCATTAGCCCATGGAGGAGCCATGGAATTGAAGTGGCTAAAAAAGAATTGTGTTGCCTACAGTATTTTTCCCTTTGTCCCTGAATCACAGAAGGATTAGACCCACTATGTCAATCTTGATTCTGTCTAACCACAGCCACAAATATTTGCACTGATAACGTGGGCTTACTCAAATATTTTCAGCCAACCTTAAAAGCTGGGCCAAGTGGTGGCTGAGCTGCTGGGAATTCATCTTGGGGTGAGTGGGATTGTCTGGATTAGCTGCTGAAGGGGAAGATTCAGCACACCCACAAAAACTTACTGTGGGGCAAAGAGTCAGAAAGAGGATCCTAGCAAATCCTGCATGATTCTGACAGCTGCTGCTCAAAGCTGAGGCCACAGGAGAATGCAACTCAGACTAAAATTGCAGCAGATACTTAGGATCAGGCTCTCCAAGGCTGAGACTAACTTGACTACCTCAACTGTGCAGTGAGATCCTTCAAAAAGAAACAGGAAAAAAACCCAAAAATCTACAGTGGGGGCAGAATCCCCCTGTGATGAGTTGCAGCATAACAGCTGCATTTATCCTGTACTTAATGCTTATCCTGCCTTCTCCCCTATTATGATGATCAGAAAGTGTTTCTCTCTCTGCATTTGAATGCAGAAGGACCTGGTCAATGCAGGAGTGGTTCTGCTGCAGTCAATCCAGGACACGTTTCCATCTCTGTGTTGGGAGGCATTAGAGGAGGGTATTTTGGTCTAAGCAGCTCCATTAAGAGGATAACTGAAGGCTTGTTTTTGTTTTGAGCCACTGGAGAAATGTTATTTTTTTGTTCCAGAGAGTTTTCCTGTAAAGAATAAGGGAAATATTCAAGGTCTCAAAAGTTGGTTGAGCACCACAGAATGTTTGGGATTGGAAGAGACTTTTTAAGCTCCTCTAAATCAAAGGCAGCTCTGGAAATGTCCTTTCTCATCCAACTTGTGCCTCAAAGCTGCTGGTAAACACTACAGGTATTTTTGTCTTCTCAGGGAAATGAATATTCCTTCAGAATTCTTTTTATAGGGATGCACTGAAGCACGTGTTAGGTAATGAGAATCTCAATCTTCCTAATTAAAAAGCAGTTAATGATGCTGTTCCACTGGGGACTGAGGTGTGTGATAAAGATCACCCACTGAAGTGGGGACCAGCCCAGGTTTACAGGCTGGGAGAGGATGCTCAAAGATTCTTTATTTTCAAAGCTCCCAGCTGCATCCTCCCCAAATCTCAATCTGTGTTTTTCTGGCTTTGATTTCATTTTGAATTCAGTTTTTGAGGACTTACAAGAATAGTTTTTTAATAGCAGCAGCCAGAGCCAGATCTAAACACGATTAGTTTGTATGTTAAGTCCTTGCCGAGTTCTCAGGGGAAGCTGCTGACACAAGGTCTCTCTCACTTGGGCATTCTTTACAAGTGTGTGAAAATTCTGCTATTTCCACTTATTTCTTTGCAATCTGACAGCCCTGCTAAACGAGGAGGAAAGCTCTGTCTCCAGCTCTCCCTTTTTTTTTTTTTTTTAACGCTTT
>VYZU01070979.1:31926-54392 GCA_013401355.1 Ceyx cyanopectus
TTTTTTTTTTTTTTTAACGCTTTGAAAGCAGCTCGGGTGAAAATCAGCTGCCAGACGCTGCGGCTGAGAGCGCTGGAGCTGCCACAGAGGGAGCCTCCTTAGTGGACCCCTATGATGTCAGGATGCATCGAGAGAGGCAGAGAGGAGGGTAGGAATCCAGCTCCAGAGAGGCAGAGAGGAGGGGAGGAATCCAGCTCCAGAGAGGCAGAGAGGAGGGGAGAAATCCAGCTCCAGAGAGCCAGAGAGGAGAGGGGGAATACAGCTCCAGAGAGGAGGGTAGGAACCCAGCTCAGTCCCCTGCCAGTGGCTCTGCACCTTCTTTGCCCCCTTTCCTCCCCCAGCAGAGCAGAGCCCCAAGGCTCTCCCCCTCACCTGCCTGCATGAGGACCCAGCAGTGCCCCAGTGAGTCCAGTGGGGCACACAGTGGAGAAAACTGCAGCAGCAGTGGGAGCTCTGGGCTGTCCCCGGGCTCGGATTCGGACAGCAGCGGGGTGGTGTGTGGAGGTGGTGGCATGAGAGGTGTCCTGTCCAGGTACTGGAGCTTGGAGAGTCTTCACTCTGCCACAGGTAAGGGACTTGGTGGTTTTTTCTCTTCTGTTTTTATTTTTTCCTTTAAGCTGCTCGGTGATATTGCACTGACCTTGAGAAATCAAATTAAACCTGGGGGGGAAAAAAAAAGTCTGTAATTTGGAAATGCAGGCTCTTAGTTGTGAGAAATAACCAAACCATCCAGTGTGTGGGAGCTGTACCCCCTGCAGATGAACAGCTGAAGCAGAATGCCATAGACCCCAATATACTACTTCAGCCAGGAGGAAAGAAATAGGTTTTTGGATAGCTTTGGAGCCAGTGCTTAGGTTTCCACCTGGTGAAATCTGCCTTTTCCTCATGGAAATGCATTTCTGCTGTCAGCTTCATTCTGTAGATCCCAGTGTCAGCTGCCATTTCTCAGTGGCAGCTCCAGTGGAGAGTGTTGCTGCCTGGAGATGTCCATGCAAGGTGCTGTGCAGCAGATGAGGGCCAGGCAGGTTTGCACCCTGTGTGAGCTCAAGTTTGGCTTCTGTTTTCCCAGCCTTCCATTTAATTCTGCTTTGAAGCAGAGGCTTTGGGGGCACGTTCACACAGCCTGGAGCTGTTCTACTCAGCCTGGCATGGGAGTTTAGAATCACTGCTGTGCCCACATGGGGTCTGGGGGTTGGAGCTGTAAGCCTGGGGAAGAGGCTTTCTCATTCCCAACTGCTGCAAGCAGAGCAGCCTGGCAGTGGTTTTACTGGCCAGTGATTGCTGAGCTGTTCAGCCTTTCTTGACTATTGCTGTTCAGAGAGATTTTTGCTAGAGCTGCAGCAAATCAGTTCCTCTCTCAGATAAATTCAGCCAAGTGCCTTCAAGGCCACCAGTGACTGCCATTTCCATAGTGGAAATCCTCAGTGCTACCAGCTAGAGGCAAAGATAGGAAGAATTTTAGGTGTAGTGCTGTGTAATCTGCTTTAATAATATCTACTTTTAATATGGAAAGGGTTTGTAATTCCACCCACTGCTGTAGGTGTGGGGCTGGTTGATAGAATCTCCATTGCTGCTCTGAAGTGAGAGCAATTGGACTACCATCCAGGGAAGCACTGGCAGATAGTGAGTGGCAGGGTGGCCAGACTGACTTTCCAACCCACACTCCACACTTTCTAGGTGGCCAAAAAACCCTGAACACCTACAGAGTGTCCTGAGGGTCCAGGGAGCAGCAAAAAGGCCGAGGGTGAGATCAGGCCATTGGCAATTGTGTCTCAGCAGCATCTGCTGCCTGGTGTTCTCCTGCAATGCAAATAATCCCAGCACAGCCCTGGCACTGCCATAAAGTCACCCTGGCAGAGGATCCTCTTCCAAACTGCTGCTCAGAGTTGCACACAGGGCAGCAGTGGAGGTTCAGCCCCCTCTGTCTCAGAGGATTTGCTGTTTGCACAGAGCCATTCTTGGGTTTAAGCAGGTCAGTTGACACAAATGCTGTGCAGGGCTGGAGGAGAAGTGTGGTGGATAGCAGAAGCAAACTTGAAAGCCAAGTCTCCTTCCAAATGCTCTTTCATTTCCACACCATTCTTGCTCCAAAGGCTGTGAGGCATGGAGTCATTTTGTGGATGCTGGTTGCATTCAGCAGGATGTGCAGAGATGGGGGGAAAGAGAAAAGAAAATGGTGTGGAGACAAACTGAGGACAGGGAGAAACCCAATTCCATTTAATAACTACAATATTGAAACATCAATAGAATAATAACAGCAAATCCCTGCACTTCAGGCTCCTTGCTGCTTCAAAATACTGTGCTTGGTGTCTTCCGTGCCAAAGACATCTGAGCAGTTTCTCCAACTGCTAACAAAATTCAGGTCAGGGTTGGGATTAAACCTTGACAGCAGTGAATCTCCCCAAATAATTCATTTTGCTTGGAATTTATCAGTATTCTTTGGATTCCACTAAGGCAGGAGAACTGCTCCTCACCATCAATGCCAATCCAGAGGCAGGACTTCTTGAAAGCAGGTGATAAATAACATTATTTATTATGGGTGTCACATCAAGAGGGCAGGGGGGGGAAAAAAATAAGTTCAGACTGTGTGGAAACACTATGAGCTGCCCCATGGTGCATCAGGAAGGGGGATTATTCCCTTTCTCTGTTTTCTCTGCATCCCAGTCGTGGCCTTTAGTGCTGGATGGGTGGATTTGGGCTTTGTTTTTCTCCTGCCAGTGTGCACATCAAGTTGGCTGTGGGGATCTTCACACTGAGGCTCTTGCTGTCTAAGAATTGAGAGAGGGTTGGACAGAAACCAGACAGAAGTGGCTGAGCAGTGGGAAGTGACTGAAGCAGCTTCACCAGGGAGAAAAAAAGTCTAGTTTTGGTTCATCTTCCTCTGCTGTCAGTAGTGAAGTACAATTCCTTCTGGTTTGGAACTGATTTTTGTGATCTATTGATTTAAAGTGAAATGAAAATGACCTGTTGTTGCAGCAGAAACTTCTGTGCAAATGCCATTTGGGAAAAAAAAAAATAGAACTATGGAAAAATGATAATTCAGAGTGATATGAAACTAAAGATTCTACTGTTTTTAATATCAGTCCATGGCATTTTTGGGCTAAATGTCAATATCCATGAAATTACATGAGGAAGGAAGCTCTTCTCCCTGGGGCTGAATGCAAACATGGGAAGAGGGAATGCTCTGCAGGAGGACTTCATAAGCATCAGTAACCCTCAGAGAGGGCCTGAGAGGCTTTCAGAGTTGGATTTAGGAGAGCAAGAGATGCATCTGGTTAAAGACTTGGATACTAACCTTGCTATTTTTAAATACTTGGGAGCAATTTCCAAATGTTTGGCTGGTGCAGCTCTCCAGAGAGAAAATAAGTGGGAGCTGGAGCTGCTCAGCAATGCTGGACATCAGGCCTTGAGTATCTCAGCTGGACAGAAAGCCATGAGCCATCCAAATTAAAGGTCAGTTGGGCTATTGCTTCAGCCAGTGGCACTGTGGGCACTCTAATCCCACTTTCCTAGGCAGGGTTTTGGATGCCAGGCTCTCTCTGCCTGTGTCCCATTCATCACTGCTCTGCAGCTCTTTTATTTAGGAAGTTTGCTTTGTTTTTTTCCAAGTCACCCATTTAATTATTGTGGCTGATGAGGGAGCCAGTACCAGAGCTTGTGGCAAATGCTCTGCATCTTTCTCTTTTGGCAAGAGATTCTTTTAAGCTCTTTTCCCTTTTTCTTCCCCCAAGCCCTGCCTGTTTGGTAGCAAGGTCTGCAGCTGTGTTCATGGACTGCAGGGCAGAATTCCACTGACCCTTCCTTCTCCAGGGTCACACAGTCAGCAGGAGTTGGAGGTCCCAGCATGGGGGATGGATGGAAGGTTCAAAGTGTTTTCAGGATGCTTCCAGAGGAGCCTGCAGGGGGGAAGGAAAAAGAAAGTTAGTGCCTCAAAACATAGACTCCAGCACACTGGTGTTTTACCCTTGAGGTGGCAAATTGTGAGGGTGTTTCAGATTAACAATTCTGAATTTCTGAACAATTAATCAATTAAAAAAAACCCAAAACAAACAAAAACCCAGCAACAATCCAAATGAACTTGGATTTTTTCCTCTCTGAATGGATTCGGTTGTAATGGTGACTGGCACAATTAGGTAAACTAAGGGAGATCCTGAACTTTTGAGGAAGAATTACAAGATTAACATCTCTTGGCTGAACTAAAGAGCTGCCCTAAAGCTTCAGCAATCGTTTGAAAATATGCTTTCCAAATAATGTGTTGAGTGTGGCTGATCTGTGACTTGGCCTGATACCCACCCAGTGAGGGCATCCCCATTAATAGTGGCTGAGTTCACTCCAGTGAACACAACCTCAGTCAATGCTGTGTCTGCAAATGTGGCCACTTACTACACTTTAAAACAGGTTTTTTTCAATGCAAAATATCCTCTAGAATTATCCTCATCCCTCAAAAGCTGTAGAAAAGGGTGTTACTGTAGGTAGAAAATGCAGCAGAATCAGGTTTTTTTCAGTTCAGCTATTTTGTAGTTCTAATTAGATGAGGGGGCTGGGGTGATAGTTGACTTTCCCTTGAGATATTTTTTTGGTTTAGAAGGAATAAATGCTTTTTGTCATCATGTCACCATGAGGCAGAGATTGCCACCTGTGCCTACTAAGAGAGAAACCTTCCCAGGTTTTATTTTGCAGGCAAATCTTTGTGCCACTTGCCCAGGTGAACCCCTGTTCATCCTCTGCTCTGAAACAGCTCCCATGAAGAATGTTTAGGTTGTGATTTCCATTCCCTTTGCTCTGAGTTCCTGAGGACTCTATTTCCTCAGAGATTTGCTCCTGATTTGGGTGTTCTCAGCATCCCAGCATCTTGCAGCAGGAAGTTTGTGTGGTTCAAGGGTGTAAATGGAAGGTGGTATCATTTCATGCACCTATTTCATGTAGGTAGAAAAAAACAGTGAAAAAATAGGTTGTAAGATATGCTGGCAAATAGTGCTTATGACAAATGGTCATGAAGAATGTGTAAATTAATTGCCTACATCATAATGAAGCTATTACTATTTAGCAGATAGGTTAAATAATAGAGGTAACAATCATTCCTCCATTTTTTCTTTGTTCCATGGGGACGTATCCTTTAATTTACTAAGCTTCTCTTGATTTATGAAGCTTATTCCATATTAAGGTCTCATTCTCCAATTCATCTGAATCTTGTAAAGTATCTTTGAAGGATTAGAGAAGCACAGCCCTCTTCTGAGGGTCACTAATTATCTCTGGAGCTTCCTAATTCAATTAGAATTATCATCTCAAAATCTGTCCCAGTCTGAGGTTAGTTAAACCAGTAGTTCTAGTTTACTGATAAATAAAGATAATGTTTCTCTCAAAACCATTCTTAACTGATCTAATAAATGCCTAAATAATCACTTAAAATCCATTTCAAAGGTACTGTTAACATTTGATACCATCCTGGAAAGTAAGTTACATGCAAGTATTTATAAAACAACTTGAAAAATAAGTTTTTGTGTCAGGAATGTCAGGAAAATGCAGAGCTTTGGTTTTATTTATTTCCACCAAAAACCATTCACCATGAAACACTCCAGTGATGTCACAGCCAGTCGTATCTTGATTTATTCTATGTTTTCATAATAGCTGGCAGAGATTTATTCCTCCATGGGAGTGAAATAGAGTTTCCCTTTTGGCTGATGGAAATAGTTTCCATGAGGTAGTTTTGTGTTTGGTTGGGTTTTTTTTTTAATTGAACTCTGTCTTTAAAAGCAGACAAGAAGAAAAGGTGTGAGGAGACCCAGTGTTAATGCCAAATGATCTGTCTTCATGGGTCAGTTTTGGGAAATCTTGCCTGGAAATCTTTGTTCAAAGCCCTCAGCTAAATGTGAACCAGAAAGAGACACTGCATTGAGAAACTGCAGTTCCTAGATGCTTTAAAGAATTGAAATAACATTAAATAAACATTGCATATACACTCACTGGACCTGGCTCCCCCTTCTTGGTGCTGTCACTGGGGTTATTCCTTGCAGTGCTGTTGAGAAAAATCAGGGGATATACAAGTTTGGAGGAGGAAATCTGTCTGCAAAGCAGACACTTGTGTTCAGACCAAGCTGGGTGTCAGCTGTGGTTGGAAGACTCAAGGCAAGAGCCTGCCCTGCATGCCTGAAAGAAGCTTTGACAATCAACCTTTTAAGAGTTGATGATGAAAAGCCAGTGTTGCTAATTCCCTGAAAACAGTGGATTGGGATTCATTTGTAACGTGCCATTCTTATCAGCCTGAATAAATTAAAAATAGGCAGAAACCATCTGTACTGCAACTTGTCGATTGGATCTGTCAGCTCTCTTCAGAGAGAGCAAAATCATTTCTTTGGAGCTATTTTAGGTGCTTGGTTTGAGCTCCACCACGATGCCTCAGTGTCAAGCTAGGTCCTGGCAGCCCTAGTTTGTGCTGCTTTAATGGCATTGCCCTCCATGGCTGAGTGAGGGGGCTTTGGTCAGGTCTCTGTGGTGACAGCTGGTGGTGAAACACTCACCTGTGAGCACACACTAGAGAGCTGAGGCTTCTACTTGGCCCCCAGGTACCACTTGAGCATCCTCTCCATGCCACTGGAGGAGCTCTGCAGGGCGGGTGTGTGGAGAACAGCTTATGCATCTTTTAGGCAGCTGCTCTGGATAACTCCTCTGACCTGGAGAACTTGGCTTTCTGCAGCATAATCCAGGACACTTCCAAGGGTAAATTTCCAGTGTCACAGCTTTCCAAGCCCAGGAACTGACACTGGAATGGGAATCTTTAAAAACCCACTGAATCAGTCATGTGGCCATTAGTTTGGACTCCTCTAAATCATCCTTATGTCTCTGAAATGTAGATTAATGTGAGCTCTGCAAGGTCAATTCCTTAGAAGGCTCCTTGGCCAAATAGAAGGGGGTTTTCCCTGAATAAATCCAGGGGCTGCAGCCTGGTGTTCTGCCTTTCAGGGGTTGCTCAGCTTTCATTTTTCAGAGAGGCATCTTGATAGCAAAGAATTTTCCAAGGAAGAAAACTGGTGTGGTTGATACCAGTTAAATCATGCTCTTGTTTTCAGAGTCCTGGAGAACTGAAGATCATAGTTTGTTGTCATAGTTTGAGTTCTAACCACCTCCATGATTATCTTCTCCCTGTGGGTAGCAGAGCAACTGGCATCACATCTGAGGCTTTATCAGGCAAGTGCTTTCTGTGGCAAAGGAGGTAGGGAGGTGAAATTACCTGAGCACACAAAGCAGAAGCAAATCTTTTCTGCTTTGATCCTGAGGGCCAGGGCTCCCTGACTGCTGGATCACTGCAGGTCTCACAGGTTGCATCCTATTGATCAGGGGAGCACAGAGTTGGAGAGGAAATTTTGTGGAGATGACAGGTTGGAGTTGCTTTATTTACATGCCTGTACAGACAGAGTTTGTTGCCTAAAGCTCTGAAAGTGTTTGATCCTACTAGGCTGTGAACTGCAGGATGAGGGGTATTTTGTTTGTGGGAGTTTTCTGTGGCTGAGACTCATCCAGCCTCTCTATTTATAGCACTCAGTGAGTAACAAGCCATGGCACAGAAGGGAGCTACCATATTGGACACACCAGGCTGCAGTTTCACTGCTCCAGGACTGTAATTATTCATCCCAGAAACCTATGTGAGAGGCCAGTGTCCTTGTCAGAATGAGCACGTGAGTGAATTCCGTGGATAAGCTGCTCTAAAAACAGCATCCCTCAGTTGTCAACAGCCTCCTGTGTCACCCAGCCTCTGCTGCACCAAGGGGGTGGGTCTAAGAACTTACTTTTTAGTAACTTCTTCTTAAAAGCACTGCAGTTGAAGCAGAACTTTGACATCCAAACACTGATCCAGGCTACTTCTGAGGCAGCAAGACTTTGGGAAGCTCTCAGGAGAGATGCTGGGGAGGAGAAGGGGTTGGGTGCTCTGGGTGCTCTGTGGCTGGCAGGCACAGCAGCTTCATTCCTGCTCTGTTTTCCCTCTCCTACAAAGCCTAAATACAAGGGCCAAGCTTGTGTGGGTTGCTAAGCACTGTCTGGAAGATAATCAAAGGGGAAACAGCACTGGTTTTGGTTTATGTCCCAGTTCTTTGAGTGCCATTGCTACACAGGCAGTAGGAAGACTGACTAGGCAGCAGGTTGGAATTTCCTGGCTCCCTGCTCAGCACAGCTCTGGGATCTCAGAGCCACGTGCTGGGGGTGTGATGGAGGATTTGGAGAGTGCAGCAGCAGTAGCTGTGTGTACCCAGTTTAAAATGGTTTGATAAAAGCCCAAGGAATTCATCCATGTGAATCCCAGAAGGGGATGAGCAAGGTGCTCGTGCTCTGCCAGAACGTGCAGTGTGCTGGGCTGAGGCTGCTGGTGGGACTGGGATCATGTCCTGCACTCTAATGGGGTTACAATCCAGCAGGGATCATAGCCAGGTGGAAAATAAGACTATTTGAACATTTAATAAAGGTGAACTTGGAGGGTGAGAGTTAATCATGGGCAGATTTCATGGCTCCTGCTTTCTGCCTCTGCCAGGCCACCCTGCACTTCCCCCAAGCCATGTCAGCAGCTGGGAGGAGGGAAGGGACCAGAGGAATGCATGGTGGATTTCTTTGCCTCATGGAAAGAGGATTTTCACAGCCTGTTGCTACAGGGAGCTTCTCAGCTTCGTGCCAAGGAGAGGCAGCAGATAAGAAACTTCAGAAGCAGAGAGGGGAGCTGCATCCTGAGGCTCCCAACTGAGCTCTGCAGGGTTCTTTCCTCTCATGCCTGGAGCTGTGGGAGGAGTTCCTCCTCCTTCCTGTGCTTCTTGACGTGGGGAGAGCATATTTCAGTGCTGCTAATCAGATATTTGTGGTTGGTTTCTTTCCTGGTAAACATATAAATAGAGGTTGGTACGTGCTTAGTGCAAATGCTGCTGTTTCCAGTGCACTCTGCTTGTGCAGCCAGCAGCATCCCAACATCATCCCAGTCACACTGCAGGGAAAGGTTTCCAGCTCTGGTTCCTCAGCAAAAAGCTTCACTTATTTCCAAGATTAAGATTCAAGACTTTTTCAAGATTAAGAACATCATCTTAATTTTTTTTTATCTGCTTATATCTGTGCCAGCTGTTCTGCCTGAGGAAGCTTCAGCTTCTTGCAGGGTTCTGTGGCCCCAGCTCAAACTGGTCCCCCTGGAGATAGATACTGGTAGATTATGGTTTCAGAACCCATACTATTGCTGGTCTTCACACCAGGAGCATCAAGCTGCAACTTTAGCTCTGATAAAGCCAAATAGGGAAAAAATACTCAGTAAACTTGGTTTTTAATTGCCTCAGGTGCAATGAAAAATGGTCAGTATTTCTTACTAGATGTCACTATTATTAAATACCATTTATGAGATGAAATGCACCTTGATTTCTCCTTTCTAGGAAGAGGATTCTCTTGATTAGTGGTAGTGCATCTTTATCCCTGCCCTGGGCACAGCTGATGAAAGCCTTGGATGGCTTTTGTCTGCAGGATGTGGTTATGGCTGAATAAAGAAATGAACAAAATATGAAGTATAATCAGAACAAGTTCCCAGGCAGTTTCTCTTGTTATAAGCTGAGGAAGGCTTTAAGAAGAAATAGATTTCCATTGAAAAACCATAATCTTAGAAAATAATCTTTCCAGAGCAAGAAACTTCACCCAGGGAAGGAGGGCTAATTGCTTTCAGCTCATTGGTGAACTACTTCTCTTTGTATTTTTTTTTCTCCCAACAGCATTTTCAGCCACTTTTGTTTTCTCTTGCTGATTCTTTTTGATTCTGAGGTGAATATCAAGCAATTATTTTAAGCATGCTCACTTTGGTAGCATAGCAAAGGTGCAGAAATCCCTGGGAGGTAGGTTCTGTTGAGCCTTGGTAGAATATGAAGTTTGTAAACTAACCTTTTCCTAAATACAACAAAGCTCTAGAGCTTCTGTCCTTATCTGGCTGCTTCTCCTGGAAGTAGATAGAAATCTCTCCTGCCACTGCAGTGGAAAAAGTGATCCAGTGCAGAAGGAGAAAAAGTCAACTGGAAGAACATCATCATCCCTGGTGCAGGATGGATGCCAACTTGGCTGGCACAGAAAGTCCAACTCTATTATTCAGCAGCACTGGACACAGAAGCTGCTCTCTCTGCCTGGCCAAAACCCACTGGGGGTTGCACCTCTCCCCAGTTTCACCCAGTTCTTTCAGCCTGTCATCTACTGGCTCCTGTTTGTGTGGGCTTGATGGCTTCTGGAGTGCTAGGCTGTACCTTCTGCTGTCACATCTCGGCCTTCTTCAGGTTCATCTCTAGATGAAGTAGCAAGAGGGCAGGACTGAGGTTTGCTGTTTGTCTTATTCTGATATTACTGTGCAGTCACCTCCTGCAGGACAGAATGGTATCCAGGGAAGAAGATGCAACCTTGAGGAAAGTTCTCAAAACAGTTGCATAATATGAAGTGACATGGGAAATGAAAAGCTAATTTTCCTGAGAAGTTAGCTCTGACTCACTAAATCTTGCCCTGCTCAGCTCTCCAAACTGTCTAAAATGGTGATTTTCCCAGCAGGTGTTTCAGTTTCTTTCCAAGATCCTCCTGCTCTGGAAGGTGATTCTGTGATTAGCTGCTCTTCTGACTGATTAAATTAATTTTCCTCCTTCAGCAGCTGAATGCAGTTGTAGATAAGCAGCAATTGTGATGCATAAAACATAAGTTGGGAGTGTCTCTAACTGCTCTGACTTTATAACTAATACTTCACCTAAAACTATTTGTGCTAACCTTTCCCATTCCACTTGGAATCTCATTTTATGGCTTTGCCTTAATATAGAAGGAAAACCCATTTTTTCTTTTGATGGATGGATCTCCTATTGCTAAGGAAATGCACTGGAAATTGGTGACTTGCTCTGTGATCCAGTAACCAGCATGAGGTAGCAGAAAAAAGAATAATTAGCTGCATCAGAGTGCAAAGAAATGAGATTTTTCTGTGGCATGCACTGGAAATACCAATGGTTGACAGTGGGCAGCTTCTCACTGTTATTATCATGCAGATAGGCCTGAGTTAATTGGTTGGGGGGTAGAGGAAGTTCTTAATTGGAATATAAAAAACCATTTAAAAAAGGCAAAGAGGCAGAAGAAAAGTTGCAAGTAGAGCACTTAGTGCTGAAGTATTTGGAGATATTAATTAGGCTGTGCCTGGAGTTTTGGTCCATGTCCAGGGGTGAGCTCTGTAATACTTGATGGGCAGTTAATTTGCAGTTATTTGCAGTTAATGCTAATTTATTAACATAATCTTTCCTCTGCTTTGTGAGGGTTGTTTCTAGGGAGACTGGATAAGGCCAAAGCAAGAGAAGCATGAGATCCATGCAGCCCAGCAAGGGTTTATGGCTGAGATTGGAATCTCTTCCCTGCCACGGACCTCTCTGGGGAACATCTTGTGCCTCAGGTGAAGTGTGGACAGGCTCAGTGTCAGGCTGGCATGGCTGCCTGTCTCCCCTCCTCCAGATTCCCAGGCATTTCACCCCTGGCACTGCTCATGCAGAAAGGAATTCAAGGAGTGGTTGGTATCCCTCTCACTCCTGAGGAGGCAGTAAGTGCAGAAGCCAGCAGCCAAAGCTGTGAGTCCCTGGGGAGTACTGTGCTTTATTCAGGGGGATGCTATTTTTCCATGTCACACAGAGACTGGAACTCATTTCTAAGGTGAAGCATCCATTTATGATGGGATTATTGGAAGTTTATCAGGGCTAGCAGGAGATCTAGGTCTCTAATCCTCATTTACCTCATGTTCTCACCTGGGGTTTAACATCAGTGTCTGTGCATCCTATATCTGGGGGTTTGCTCATTGATGCTGGAAGACATTAAAGATTATTTTTCATGCTTGGATTTACAGACTTCTTTGCTGCCTGGAGACTTGTAACCAGAACATTTAAAGTGCTCTTAGTGGGGCAGTGAGTATCATCTGCTGTTCAGTCAGTGCTGGAAGGAGATTCTGTCACTATTATTGGTTGTGTTGTGTGACCTTGGCTGGTGGGAAATTTGTGTGTGACACCATAAACACAATTAGGACAGTAACTGCTTAATAGAACCCGTATTTGGAGTGAAATCTAATTAATCTTTGATTAAGCACATATTAAAATGCTTTACCTTCTGCCTGTACTCACCACACATAACATCCTCACTGGGAGACAAAGGAACACCCATTTGTGCTCACACTCTGCAAATGGGATTTTGGGCTGAGAACAACAATCTGTGCTGCCTCTTTGTACAGGGGCCAGCTGAACTCTTGAATAATTCTGGGCAGGGAAGAGGAATGTTCAGTGATAATGACTCTACCTGAGGAACTGAATTTAGAGCATCTCTAAAATCCTGGTTGACACCCAGAATGGAATACAGAGCAGGGCTGAAAGAAGCATTAATCTCCTAAACCAGTGTGACAGCTTTTTTCCTGGTTTATTGATGTTTCCCTTAGAAACAAAGCTGTATTTGCTCAGCTTGCTCATTTTCTGAGACTAATTTCTGCTCTGAGTTCAGCCACGCTGTTTTCTTTAGTGCTGTGGAATTTGGTTATCCTAACAATGCAAGAAAAATCCAGAGGGTTGATCTAGAAACAGGCATGATTTATGGAAGGAGGAAACCCTAGGGGATATCTTATCACTCCAGTTTTCAGTCAGAGAAGGAAACTATTCAGCTTTTCTTTTTGTCCAAACGTGATGGCAGACAGAAGTCCAGAACTTTGGCTGCAGCAGTTGCAGAAAACAAAAGTAATCACTTGGGAAGCTGATTTACTACTTGGCTCTGAAAAAAAATGAGGAGCCTGGGAATCTTTATGCAAAGTCTATTTGGGAAGAAATAACTATAATGAAGTAAAAATTAATCACCCAGCTCAAAACCTGAAAGCAGGGGATGCTATGAGACAATACTACAGTTCAGCAGTGTGTTATAAATCCAAGGCTGCTCTTTTGAGGAAATTTGAGAGAAAACCCCTGTAACCCAAGGTGGAAAACACCACTCCTGCTTTCCTCACTGCTTTGGAGAGACTCTTCACTCTGAAAGCACTAAACTGCTTGTCCCATGTCTTCACACAGTGCCCTTTGAAGAGCAAGGGCAGTGAGAAGTTCAGGAGCCATTTGCACATCACAGAGGGAGTTCAGTTTAAATTTAGAAGCTGGACAAGCTGTGTAAACTCCTTCTGCATGTTTTGGTTTTGGTTATTTGGTAGATTTGCTTGGATTGCAGGAAAATGGTTCCAAGTTCTGTCCTGCTCCCACCTGCTCCTGGCTCTGGATGACCACACCAGGCTGCAGGTTGGTTTGAAACTCAGATGTCTCCATAAAAAGGCAAGATTCTGCTGTTTGTATTTTCCATGAGTGTCTGGTTTTGTGTCTCAGGATTAAGAATGGGGGAACTCAGTGGTTCTACAGCCAGGTTTCAGAAGATGATTAAAGCAAAGGAGATCCCCAGCATGTGAGGCAGCAATAAAGAGCTGGAATGTGATCAGCAGTTGAGGACATCAGTGGATTTCTTGGTGTGTGCTACATATTCATCAGTGGCACATTACCTTCCCATGGTCGTGTTATCTTAGATTATCAGCTAGAATATTATATTTAAATTTAAAAAGGTAGTTCTGATCAAATGTTTTTACCAAACCTTTCAAGACTTTAAGATCATGTTTCCACTTTTGATTTAAAAATGCAACTTGGGGCTTTAAACAATTAAGATACAGGGATGCAGCCCTCAGGAAGAGCAAGAGCAGGGCTGGATTTTCCTCTGGGACCATTTATGGCAGAGCTCAGCTGGGTCAGCTTCTCAGGTAGTCAGGAGCCCTGTTTTTAGCCATGTTCTGCAGCCCCGTCCTCAGCAACCAGTGCTCCCATCACAGCACAACTGGGTGTCCTTGCTGTCAGGCTCTGCAGTGGGCTTCTCAATTCACCCCCAGAGGTTCCTTCCTAAAGAAGACTGAAGGTCTGGGAGTGCTGCAGGCAGCTCAGACAGCTCCTGCCTTTGCTCTCCACACAGGCTCTGGGCACTGGAAACAGATTTGGCAGCCTCCTCATGCTTCTCAAGCGCTGACTTCCCATCAGAGCTGGAGGTGGAATTGGAAGTGCTCACAGCAGGGACAGGAACTCATTCCCTCTGTTTCTCAGTGTTCTCTGGCTCCTCTCTGTCCCCAGCTAGCTGGCTGTTCCCTGCCTTGTCTTCTTGCCTTTTCATCCCATTCACACTCTCATTTCTGGGCATTTAGGTTTTGATTTCTGAAAGAGAAAGAAAGGCATCTATGATGAAAGGGGGGCAGCATCACCATTCTTTTAAGAGAGCAAGAAAAAGCCAAGTCCTGTGCAGCAGGAGTGTTTGCTGAAGAACAAACTATTGGGTGGCACAAAATATTAATGGTTTTATTGGGCAGCAGAGAGCAATTCCCAGTGGTCAGAGTTCAGACCCAGGGGTCTGTAGCAACAGACAACAGCAGCCCTGCTAGCAAAACCTGCTTTTATTTTTTTTTTTCAGAGGTTTTTCTACTTGAATAAATTCAGTTTGCATAATGGAGTGAGGAATAACTCTTTTTTTAGCTGACCTCTTTTTGGCTTCTCAGCTTCTTTCACTGTCTAATAGCCAGAGACAAGCTCTGTCTGAGATTCCCACAGCCCCTTTCATTCTCTGACCACCTAGAAACCACTTGCTATTTCTGGCTTAGTGCTGAGAAGTGGTTATCTGGGGAACTTGAGAGTGAGAGAGTGCATTTCAAACTCATCTCTGGCTCACAAGGTATTAGCTGAAACTACCAAAATCCCTTCCCATATCCCAGCTAACACAGGAGAATATTTACAGCTATATCTTAATTCCAGAGCATTCTGCAAATGCTGGATAATGTTGGATAATGTGCCATCAGATCTGCCTCTGTGGAAGGCTGGCTGATCAAGTTTGAACCTGTTCACTAAAACAAATTTATTGCCATTATTTCAGATGCTCTGAAGAAAAAAATCCACATTCTCTCATCAGTCTTTACTTAGTAGGCATGTTATTTAATGGTGCCATTAAATCTGGGGAGCAGCCTTGTGCTGTAATATTTTCCATCAGATTATAATTTACCTCTTGAGTCATTTATTTTTTTCAGAATGTTGTGGGCTTTTCCCTTTGACAGATTCAATCTACAGGCTTCATCTGCAGCCAGAAAGTTCTCATCCTGTTCTGGAAGAGAACTGAAGTGCATTTAAACCCAAATTCAACACTGCATGTCTAGACCTTCTGTGTCTTCTGCTCCTAGCTGGTCAGCAAGTACAAATTTCTGCTGCTGCTTAGCATGTTTTCAGTTGGATTGACCACATGAGGTGACTCTGGAAGGAACAGAGATCTCAGAAAGCTTTCTACTGAGCTTTCAGTGTCTTTTCATTCCCCTGGAAATCACACCTAGAATGTAGGTCATGATTTCATGAAAAAATGGGTCAAAAAAACCCTTATTGAAACAGCAAAGGTCCCCTGATGCTGTAGGTGTGCAGAACTGGGCACATTTAGCATCCCCATCTACCCTGGGATCTGCATCCACAGCAAGAGAGAGCAGAGCTGGGTTTAGAGCCTGTGCTGTCCACATCCACCCCTCCTGATGGCCTTAGGGGAAAGTCTGTGAAGCACAAGGAATGTGGGATTGCTGCCAAGTGTTACAAGCTGCAGAGATGACAGCTCTGGGAAGTCCAGAGGGATGCACAGGCATCTTTCACGTGCTGCTGGTGTCCTCCTCCTGAGCATAAAAGCTGGGAAATCCAGTGGGAAAGGTGGCTATAGGGTTTGATTGTCTTAATTATCAATTGTATCTTAAGTAAAAAAAAAATAAAAAATAGCAATTTTGGAGTGCTGGTGGCTTGTTTCTGGCTTGGTGACTGGAGACTTTTTGCTAAATGGCATTGTTGACTTTAATTTATCAAAAGTCTATTAACATGATGCATGACTTTTCTAGTTCCCATCCCTTAGCTAGCAGCACTCTCACTGGTTTTAGTCAGCAGTAATGTGTGCTGCTGGCTGCAGATGCAGTCAGATTGATTAGGCTGTTAATCAGGGAAGTGTTTTTGAGTCAGAATCATTTCAATCAGTCTCACAAACACACTTCATCACCCAGCCTTGGCCAAACAGCCATTAATACCTGGCAAAGCCAGGGCAGCCTCCTCCCTTGTGCAAATTCATTCTTAGTAGGAAGAATGAGAGTTTGATGCATTGAATGGGTTGTCAGCAGTAAATAAAACAGAGAGGGGGGCTCCCAAAACACAGATTTCAGGTGAGTGTTGCAGGCTGTTCAAATCTCTGTTGATTTTCAGCTGAAAAGGAGTTTTTGGGAATTCTGGGGTTAAAATATCTTGAAAGAGAGGCTGCTGGTGAATAATTTCCAGCCTTCTGAGTGTCTCAGTGACTATTGCAGCAGCACATCCAGTTTTCCAGAGGGCCTGTTGTGCAAACCCAAGCTTGGCTCTGGCATCCATCTCTCAGCAAGGTCACCCTTCCTGGGGTGTGAACACTTCCACCCCCAGCTGGCACCAACAGCCAGAGCCATTCCAGCCAGGCACTGCTTTCTGAAGGGGCAGATTTAGTGCAGCTCTTGTCTCCTCCTCTCCATCCCCAGCACAACCAGCCTCAGCTGCTCTGTCAGTGTTATTCTCCTGCACACATCAGTGATAATGTGGTTCCAGGAGCTGACTGCACATCCCTTGTCTGCCTGGCAGGAGCCACAGGGAATCTGTGGAGCCTGAGCTTCCTCTGGGACAGAGCTTCAGGCTGAGCCCTGCTAATTAGTGCTAAAGAAAAGTGAAAGCTGAGGGGAGCTGCTCAAAAGGAGACCTTTGAAACAGGATAGGCTGAACTAAGCTGGGGTTTATTGGGTTTCTCTGGGGAAAAAAAACCACAGTTTTCCACTTATTTTAGTGATGTCCCACTTGTACAAGGGGCTTCTGTGCCCCTGTCAATATGGGAAGGGTCTGAAGTGAAAACACTTTTTCCTACAATACTTTTTCTCTCTTCTGTTTGAGGATAACTGTGGTGATAGTTTTCTTTTAGAAAAAGAAAGTCTGCTGTCAATCTGAAAACTCAGTAGCTGCCTCTCAGGCAAATCTGAGCATCTTAAGAAAGAAGAAGGAAAGAGGAAAGGGAAAGGAGGCATTAAAACAAGAGCTGATGTCAAACTCTTCATGGGGCAAGACTTTACATTGTCTTTTAAACATCTGTGAAGATCAAGACCTTGAAGAGCTTTTTTTTCTATGTCTGTTTGAACTTAAAAGAGAGAAAGAGGAAACTTTGAGGTATTAGTAGCTGAGGCAAAACATAATGTGAAGGCAAGCTGAATTCAGGCTTTGTTCTTCTCAAAGTCACAGCTACCTCACCCTGCAATTCCTTATCTGAAAAGGGAAGCTGGATGATGTTTCTTCCTCAACTCTCCAAGGCTCAGTCTGTGACAGGAGCAATCAGACCCTGATTCCTTCTTCTGCTGCCTTTGCTTCCTGGGTTATGGATCCCATCAAACATCTGCAGGTTTTGGTGAGAGCAGGATGGCAAACTGCAGCAGCAGGTTGGTCAGCAGGCAGAAATGAGCAGCAAATCTTTCCCTTGCTGCCTCCTGTGTTTTTTGGGAGCTGTTTAGACACCAGCAATGCTCCCTGGAAACGTTCCTTCAGACCAGCCCCAAAGTGGATTAGTCAGCTGCTTCTGGGAAAAAAAACCCTGCCATTCTCTCTCTTCTTGTGCTGTTGGCCTCCCTGCATCACTATTAATTAGGAAACTTAGCTCTTTAGCAGGCTGCTAATTAAATTGGGCTGCAGTGATACAACTGGAGGAGCTCTTTTATTCTCTGCCTAGCTAGTCATATATCCTGGGATGTCATGAGGAGCAGGCAGAGAGGCTGCCAGTTTCCCTGCCTCTGGGGACCATGTGTCACATTCCATTTGACTACCTGTCTGTTACACTTCATCTCACCCTCCTTTTCTTTTAATTTTAGATTTGTTTATCTCATCCTTTTGCAAGGGGAGAGTTCAGCCCCACAGTGCTGCTTTTTTTTTTTGCCTTGTTTCAAGGGCTTTTCATCAGTCAAGTGTGTGATTCAGTCCTGAAGGGCCAGTGTGGAAACTGAAGGCAAGGACAACAAGTAAACTAGTGGTAGCATCTCTTCAACATCATTCCTCTCCCAGCAATTTAAATCTGCTGAATTCTTGATGCTTTTCTCTGAGGAAACAAGCTGCAGGTGCCTTCACTCTCTCCAACCAGCCTCATTTCTCTGGCTTCACTGAGGGTTTCATCCTACCCTGAGATGTATCTGCTCTTAGCTAAAACAACATGATGATGGGAACAGTGTTTAGTGCTTTAATTTCCCTCTCTGCTTTTTGCTGCTAAAAGGGTGCTGGAGGAGAAAGCAGTGCCAGTTTGGTGTCACCTTGGTGAAATAAGCTCCTAACAGACCCTAGGTAGAATATGTTTTACATCCCCTTGCCCAGCTTTTTGCAGCTGGATATATTTCAGTTGGGAAATACTCCTTGCTGGCCTGTTGCTGCAAAGCTATAGCAGGATATTTTTCCACCACTGCTTTTTCCATCTCTGAGCCAGAGATAACCAGAGTTTGGCTTGTGCTGTGTGATGTATGGCTGCCCTACCCTTCTGAGCAGCAGGGGAAGGAGAAGGGAAAAGACAAATGCAATGCCATAGTAAGCAGTGAGTCAACTTCCATTTTCCACCTTGTTAGTGCTGAATTCCAAAGCCCTGGTGCAAAGAAGCTGCAGCACCATGACATTTTTTTGCCAGCTGTGCTGTTCAGATATTGATCAAAATCTGCCTTTGCCTTCAGCATTTTACCTAAAGGGCTGATGTGCTGTCTCTGAGATACTAATCTTTACCACAAAATACCACCCCAAACCCTTAGTTTTTCATGTCTCTCTTATTTTGATGTAAATCTTTTCCTCTAGGAAAGGGAAAGCTCATCCAGCAAGGGGGGTTCTGTTGTTTGGGTCTTTTTGGTTTGCAGTTTCTGAGCTGGAGTGGCATCTTTCCTTGCCAGGCTGAAATACACAACTGAGATTGTTCTAAACAGCTAATTAAACCCTGGAATTCTTCCTGGTATAAAAAGCCATGGTCACAACACTGGTTTGTGTGTTCCACGAGATTTACTGTGATATGAAAACACCCACAGTGAGCTCTTGAAGCTAGATAGAGTGTGGATTAAAAATAATAGGAATGAAAATGCTCTGTTTAAAGAAAAAATATCTTTACTTAATGCAAGAAGACAGCATAGCTGTGTTCAGAGACATGCAAACATTTGCTGGGTTTATTAGACTGAGATCACAGTGTGCACACTTGAATATGAGATAAAGAGCAAGCTGACTGAAGAAAATTCACCATACTGTTTGCAGTGCATAAACCCAAAATGGCCAGCCTAAAAAACTGTCAGCTTGACTGCATATTTGGGACAAAAAATTGCCCTGCAGCAAGGAGACTGATTAACCAAGGCTATATAAATTGTGTATACAGAGAGAAAAGGAATGTAGATTTTTTTTTTTTTTCCAAGCATCTTCTCAACATCCCTTGTTCCACATGAAGATCAAGAATGGGCTCACATGGGAGCTGCTGTTTCTGCCAAGGCATCACCTTCTGCTGAGCACTTCCAAGGTGTGTGTGTGTGTGTGTGTGTGTGTGTGTGTGACACTCCAGCTGTGACCATCCCAGTTGGAGTTGCCCCCTTGGACTCCTCCCAGCCTGCCTGTGGCAGTTGGGTGTTTGCTCTGGACCTTGCTTAGCCCTGACAGGCTACAGATGCTCTGTTCCTGACTCTTATCTAGCTGCTTATCAGTCGTGCTCCAAGTCCAGCCCTTGTTTTGGTTGTCCAGCAGCAATAATTAAGATTCCTTTGTCTCTCTGCTTGCCTAGTGTGGCTTCAGCCCCCAGTGAGACCCCTGCAGCAGCCCAAGCATAATTCTGCTTGCCAGTGCCTCCCACCCAGAGGCTGAAGGGGCAGCAAGTTGTGCCTCTTCTGTGGGAAAAGCCTCTTCTTCTGCTCTGCTCACCAGGGTAAACTTTAATCAGCTACAGCCCTTCCTGTGTCTCCTCCTTGGCTAGGTGGAGAGCTCTGCAGAAAGGAAATTTCATCCCTTCCATTTAGGCTAAAGAAGCAAAATGACCAGAGGATCTTAGTCCTTTCATCTTCATCAAATTCCAGGGTCCAAATCCTTACAAGACTTGAGTGGGTGTAACATTTCCTGGATTTCCCATTGTATGAGAGTGGTTAAAAATCATAATATTATAGAAGCTGAAGCTATAGTGAAGGATCCAGATTCCTTTGAATTTTCCTGCACACTGCCCAATACCAGGTGACTGACAGGGATTTAGTCTCTGTTATCTGAGGGCTCCCTCCTTCCTATGCTCATGGAATTAGCACCCTGAGGAGAGAGGGGATGGTTTGTAAGGTGCAGCAGAGCAGAATCAGTCCCCTGACTGGCACTGCTGCCTGGTTTCAGTGCTCTGTTCATTGAGAGGGTTTTGGGGGTTTGTTTGGTGGGTTTGTTGGTTTTTTTTTAGTGGTGGCTGAGCCTTAATTTGTCATCTTTTGTGCACTTCAAAAGAAACTAAAGGACCACTGGGCACTTTCTGAGTCACTGTCCTGCAGCCTCAAGGGAGAATAGTCCTTTTTTTCTTCCAGCCAACTCTATTCTGGGAAACTTCTTTAACTTTTTTTTCCAGCAGTGTCTCCAACTGGATTGTCCTGCTCTCAGCACTGCTCTTGAGGAGGCTGTTCCATGATCTTTACTGCTCTGAGAGTTACCTACAAACCTTCTGCACTCTGCTATGGCTTCCCAGGTTTTATTTCCCTTACAGCAGGTTTGTACATGGTTGTCCTTGGCCTAGGGTTGTCCTTCCAGGTGATTTTTCTGCCTCAGCATCCCCAAATTGCCTGGGCATTTCTCTTCTGAGGACCCTCCATCGCTGCTCTTGTTGCCAGGAGAACTGGGCTTTGGCATCAAAGGCAATTTCCTCCAACAAGGGCACTTTGTGCTTTGGGAATTTTATGCCAGCAGTTGAAAAGAACCTCAGCTTCCTCTGTGGGAGATCTCACAGAGTATGCCCTTTAAATAAAGATCCTCTAAGGGGGAATTTTCAGACTCCTGTTAGCTTTTGTGCAGCAGAGAATCCTCAGGTAACCCAGGAGCCAGGTGTTTCTGAGCAAAAAAAAACCCAAACCCTTGAGTGCCAGGGATGTGGGGATGGCACAGTCAGCAGTAATTAAAACCACCATCACTTAGGGGTGCTTTTGCCCTGAAGAGGCTCTTAGCATTGCATTTGCATCACAAGGGCAAATTCCTTCCAGAAACACGGGGAACAAACTGAGCTGTTTGGGTTAGAGCATCTGGCAGCCTTTATCTCCCATGTTTTCCTGACACTGATAGTTCATGTCAAATCTGGAGCTTCTAGGTCTTGTATTAATGGCCCTGTCTCAATTCTTTACATTCCTTGAGCTCTGTTTATGTCTGGGGAGGCAGAACAGATTTGATGGTGGAAGAGACCATGTGGTAGCTTAAGCTGTGCAGGGAGAGAGCTGAATTCCAGCTCTCCTAAGCATATCTTTGCTTGCTTGTGCTGCCATCAGCATGGGGCTAACCTTGGCTAGCAAGTCAATTCAGAGCCACTCTCACTCAGCATTCAACATTTCAGTTGCTGTTTTGTAACCTCATCACGTTCAGGTGATTTCTTTGAATATTTGGGTATCATTTTTGCTTTGATTTCCTAAAAAAGACTGATAATTTGCATTATCCACCAGCCAGGTCATGGGGTTTGTAAACCAGGGTGCTGTGGATGGATTCCTCCCTGATTGAGACACCAACTAGGTCTTGCAATTTGCTAATTAACTTGAGTTTGCACATTCAGCTGGAATTTAAAGTCAAGACAACATGACACTAAGCATGAGATAAATGTTGTAGGCTCTATAATATAACAGGGCTTGAGCTCCTTGCCTTTGGATTTTCATGTTCATCCTTTCAGTAGCAAAGTCCTTGTGTGCAGCAAAGATCTGTACCCACAGCAGCACAAGGTTTATATTTTATATACACCAAAGATTGCCCCAGAAAACAATATTTTGTTCAATTGTCCTGGAGAATTCAGTTGTGAGCCCTTAATCTTTCTAGTGAAGCAGATTTAAGACCAGGTTTTCTAAGATAAACTGATTTTCTTTTGCTGCCCCACCTCTTCCCAAATGAAACCTGCAATTTTTAAACGAGTTTTTCTGGCTGAGGGTAATGAAGTCTTTTAAAATAAAACCTCCACGTGTCTCTGTTCTTCCAAACTTGAATATTTCCACATCTCTTGATGCCTTTACCTTGAGCCTAGAAAAAACTTTGTCAGAACCAGTTTTCCCTCTTTGATGTTTTGCTTTCCTGCTTCATCCAAAGTTGCCTAAACAGTGGAGAGAATGGGGACAGCTGAAATTCAGAGGAACCAAAAGTATTTTGAGTTCCATGATTCCATGGGTATTGTGAAGCACAGAAGTG